>JAMABK010000022.1:3999-121984 GCA_023624915.1 Aspergillus amoenus
TCTCACTCCCACCACTTCCATACCAACAAAAAAACAAAAAAATCAACCAAATAAATAAAAAAAAAAAAAAAAAAAAAATGGGTGTTTTTTTTGTTTTTTTTTTTTTTTTTTTTTTTTTTTTTTTTCGGAATGTATACAGCAGCGACAGACACCAACAACACCCAGACAACGGAATGGAAGGAAATCATTTCGGGTTATTGTTGTGAGATTTATATGTTATTAGACTTTTGTTTGTTTATTGTTTCTGCTTGGTGTGTGAATATTCTTTCCTTTTCTTGTGTGTGCACCTCGACAGCCAGTGGATCTGGCTTGTCGTGGCTTTCGGATTCTTGTGTCTTTTTGTGTTTACTTACCTACCTACCTAACCTGCATGCATTAGGTACCACTTTCGGGTTATTTATATTATTGAATGAATATATATATCATACAAGAAATCTTGTTCTCTCATCGTATCGTAAGATGTCATACTATGATGCTATGCTAGTTGTCTACGAACGCTTTATAACCCAAAACCTCTCGTGCCTTCAACACCCTCAAATCCAACTACAAGTAAAGAGACTCTACCTTTCAAGGTTAAGCCCCAACCTCATCCGCAAAATCCGCGTTTAAAAATCTCACAAACGCATCCCCCAGCTCCTCATCCTTCAACCCACCACCTCCCTTCCCCGCCGCATGAGGCGCCCCAATATACGCCCTATTCAGCGTAATCCACTGCCTCCTCAGCCTCTGCAGCCGCGGGAGTGTAAGCACACCCCCCGCAGCAGCAAGGTCATCCGTTACGCTTCCTAAGACGATATGCGCGGGGATGAAGATAGGTGTCGAGGACTCTGGAACAGGAATACGGATTCCCTCTTCCCGGCGATCCGGGGCGTCATCGGGTTGTTTAAGCTGGCGCTGCTGCTGCTGCTGGTGGTTGGACGCCGCGAGGGCGGCCTTTGCAGACGGGTTCGACAGCGTGAAAGTGCGGATTGCTTGCACGATTGCGGAAGTGCGCTTTTCCATATTGTAGAGGGCTGAGGAGTCGGAGGTTGCGGGGAGGACGGTTGCCTGGTGTGGTTTTATTGCGACGCGCGGGCGCGATGAGAGCGTGCCTCGGCCTCCCCCTCCGCCTCCTGCTGTGGTGGTGGCTGCGCCTGGGACTCTTGTTGTTGTTGTGCTTGCGGCTGAGGAGAGGGATGTTGATTTGAGGGCGGCTGTGAGGGGGGATATTGAGGGTTCTTCCTGTCCTTCTTGGGGGATGGTGGAGGGGTGTGGGACGCCTGTTAGGGTGGTCCAAATTTCGGCGATGGGGGGCTCGGGGTCGGACCAGGGGACTGTGAAGAGTGGTTTATCCCAGCGGCTGTTCATGGAGGGTTCCTCGTAGCGGAAGATGAGGTTGTTGAGTAGGTCGGGTGGGTAGGGGTCGCTGGCCTCGCCGGCTTCGTTCGAGGTGTCTGGCGAGGACTCGGGGGGTGGATTCTGGCTCTCGCTTTCGTTGTTTTCGTTATTGTTTTCGCTAGAGGCATTCTTTCTCTCTATCCGCGCCTCATTATTCGCAACGCACTGGTCAATCGGCGTGCCAACATGAACCTAGCAGCAAGTTAGCACTGACACCGGGATATTTCCACCAGGAAGAAAAAGTGGGAAATGAGAAACATACAACACAACTTGTCGTCCCCAAAGCCTTCGCCTCACACCAAAGCTGATACCGATATCCCTTGATATAATTCATGCCGTCCAGAATCACAAAGCTGTCCCTGCCTAGCATGCGCTTTGCCCGGGTATACGCGATTCCGCGCGCCTCCTTCTCTGTACGCGCCGTATCGTACACTGTCCGCGGGTGGTTGACATTATCGTGAGTCGAGACGACGTGGATCTTGTATCTGGATTTTGGAGGCGTGTCGGAGGAGAAGAGCTGGGTTTGGGTTTCTTCGAGGGCCGCGGCGAGTTGGTTTGCGCGGTAGGTTAGCCCCGAGCAGGGGTAACCGGTTAGGACGATGAGCTAGACGAGTTGTTAGCCTTTATTTTCTGGCTTGGGATAGGCTGTTTGAATTGAAACTTACTGGCATGGTTGGCGAGGGTATTGCGGATTGAGTGAGGGGTCTGGAATATTTTTGCTGGTGATTTTCTGCGCGGGGATGGCGGGGCGCTTTTTTGGTGTTGACCGCCTTTGCTTATCGCCTTGGGCATTGCAGAGCAACGTTGTAATTATTTTATTTACTGGTTTACTGGTTTACTAATGAATTGCAATTTCTGTACAAGTAATGCCATGGTATGATCGCTCTGGCTTGGTTGTGACTGTTTCGCAGCGTGAAACTGCAGACCAAGAATATAATTGAAGTCTATCAAATGCTTTTAACTGCAAAGACGCAAATCTGTAAATCTATATGGTATCATGTCTATCGTAGTTGATCGTCAGCCCATCGGAGCTCGTAACCAAAGACTGTCCTCCGCAGTCTCTCATCCTAGGAACTGTTAGCAATACCCCAGACACCAAAATGAAGTCGACATACCCCAGGATCATTCTCAAACAAAGTCTTTTCAGTTAACTTTTCAAACACCTTGGTCACCGTAAACCCACCCTTCTCAGCAAGCGGAAAGAACCGTTCCGTCTGGGGCAATAGCCACGGCTCATACGGCGTAAATATCACCAAGGCAACCGCATCCTTTTCCTTCTTCATCGTCTCCTGCATCGTCTTGACCAAATTTCCGTGCTCGCGATGGCTATAAACGACATCCGCCATAATCAGCACATCAAATCCCTTCGACCTCTCCTCCTCAGGCAAGTAAGCCAGAAGCGGCGACACATCACTCCCCCATTTATAGCCCGTAACATGCAGCGCAGAAGGCGGGTCGGTGGGTATCAGCGACGCAGAGGACTCGGCGTTCTGGCGCATGTTATCGACGAGATCCGGGTCCGGGTAATCAGTCATGACGGTGGTACGGGCGCCCTTGATCGCACTGACGATGCTGGGCACGCCCGCTGCGGCGCCGATTTCGAGGACGGTCTTGCCGGTGATGAGGGTGGGGGCGTTACTTTCGATATACTCTGAGCTTATACGGCCGGCGTTCCAGAGCATGTTTCCCTCCATAGAGGTGTCAGTGCGGGGATAGTACAGGGATGTGGTGAGAGGGGAGGTACATATAGAGGGTGGCTGCCGACCAGGCGCACGCGGACGACCTGGCCGGAGAGCATCTGGTGATCAGCGTAGGTGGGTTCCTTCTCGGGGGGATAGAAGCCCTCGGGGTCCGCGAACATGTCCCCAGTGTCGAATTCGTCTGCCATCTTGCTGAGGTTACTGGATATACTAGGACAGTGACTTGGAATTCACAATCGCAAAAGTTGAAATAATTCACGGCGGGGTAGACGATCCTTTCCTCATAGGGACAGTGGCAGATCAGAGACCCGCAGTCACATGACCGCCCCGGCTTGTATAAAGATCTAACTCCGTACAGGTATCGTGCTGGGTAGAAACCAATGTTATATTGTGGTATTAGTACTGCAGTGAGAGAATATTGTGATTTGGCTAGGATAATCTGGCTAGGACCCACCAAGACCGCCGCAGACAAGGCAAAACATACGCCATTGAGCCCAGTTCCATGATAGACGGATATTACGAATTTATTTATTTATTTAAGAATTGTCGTATTCGCTAATACGATCTAACCAGATTAACTGGAACAGCTGATTGCGTGACGTTTGATGCGCTGGCCTCCACCATGTGGAATCATAACCCAATTGGGAGATTTACCTGGCCTGGAATTGAGGATAAATAGGCCATGGTAACCTCTTCTCTTTCATCGATATCGATAACACCGCTCTCATACCCAACCATCAAAATGTCGTTTGGCAAACGAGTTACACTTTTATCTGGGCAGCAGATTCCGTATGTACAGGAGAGTATTTGGCTCCAATCGTCACATCACCCTAACCTCCCTTCTAGTACCCTAGGATATGGAACTTGGCAGTCATCGCCTGGGGAGGTATCGGTTGGAGTGTATGAAGCGTTGAAAGCCGGATATCGCCATCTGGTAAGGTCACCAAGTGAAAAATTGACATCTGGACACCTAATATTGAGCGCTACAGGACCTTGCGAAGATGTAATGTCACTCAGCAAGATACCACAAGACGCAGAGTCATGCTAATATATTGCAGCTACGAGAACCAGCCCGAAGTTGCACAGGGAATCAAAAGAGCTCTTGCTGACACTCCTGGCTTGAAGAGGGAGGATATATTTATTGTAACGCGAGCCAGACATCTTGATTTCACTTGCTAACCAGGAATAGACGTCCAAGCTTTGGAATAAGCGAGTACCTGTCATTTTAAATCGTTGCATTGGCTAATGTGAAGCAGCTCGCACCGCCCGGAGGAAGTAGAGAAGACTCTGGACGAGACTCTTCGAGAGCTCGAACTCGATTACCTTGACATAAGGCCATATCTTTAACTGCGTCGTTTAGGACTGACCTCCCAATAGCTGTACTTTGTGCACTGGCCCGTTGCCTTTCAAAAGACCAGTGACAACCAGCTCTCGCCCCTGGACAATGATGGCACGCAAGTTGCAATCGACAATTATGTCTCGCTCATATTTGGTTGCCATTGAATCTTTTTGCCGCTTACTGGCGAGTGACGAGCGGGCGGGTATGTCCGAGGTGGTGATGTATGCGCGAAGCTTGTACGTCTTTTGACCTGTATTCCTGTTGTGGATAGGCTAATTAACGGGGTCAGTATTGTGTACGTTGAATTCAACTTACTAACTTTGCCAGACTCCAACTCATCAAAGAGAGAAGCTGGACGCTGAAACTCGCATTCATCCCCCGTGAGATGTTACCGGCTTCAACCAGCGTGCTGATCTATGTCGCGCGCGTGTATAAAAGCGCAATCCTTGCATACCTGCACTCCGTCATCGACAGTCTCGCCGAACGAGATCTCGTCGCTGAGAATAACAAGAACTAACAAGGGCCTCTGTGTTTCTGGCAGGGATTGCATGATCTGGTTCCGTCGACAAAAGAACAAGCCGTAGCCGATTGTATTGTGGAGATTTTACAAGTCCCTGTTGGGGCTCCGGAAGAGCCGGGGTTGTTGCAGCTTCTATTTATTGCAGCTTGTATTGCTGAGAGTCCTGAGGATACGCGGATTATTCTCGAGAGGCTGGAGGGTATCGCGGTGAATTTCCGTCTAGGCAATATGGATTTTATTGGGGCGTTTGTGCGTGAGGTTTGGAGGCAGAGGGTGTTTGCTGCTGGTAGGATAAGTGATAGTATTGGGTGGAGGGAGCTGTTGGCGAGGTCGAAGTGGGATTTGATGCTTTCTTAGGATTTATTATAATAGAAGTGTGATACAATGTTATGATTTCCAAAGAGTAATATCTGAGGATAAACGTATATTGTTGCATTAGGGCTTGAGGGTGGAGACGGCGTATTCATTTCCAAATCTGGAAAAAGCATCGCTGGTAGGATTTTCTACTTCTTGCAGACAAACTGACGCCTTGAGGAATTGACAAAGCGTATTTCAAACCGTATCTGGTAATATTCGACGCAGTCTGTCTGGGTAGTGATGGTATATAAAGGCGAGAAAGATCCGAGTTCACAAGACATCCATTCGCAACTCCATTCCGAAACAATTTATCTTTAAAATGTCCTCTATCAATGCTCACCCCTTCGACCCGCTGCAGCCAAGCGAGGTCCAGCTCGCAGCAGCCATAATCCGCGCAGCCCTCCCCAACACCCCCGTCTGCTTCAAGACCATCGACGTCCAAGAGCCCATAAAAACCGCCGTCATCCCACTAATCGAAGCCGAACGGCGCAATAAGGGGACCCTCGACATTCCGCGTCCTGCACGCCTTGTCTTCTCGCACTTTCACCGGCTGGATACAGGTTCATTCCTCAAGGCACTCCTGAGCCTCACCGAGCGTCGCGTGGTTTCTATTAAGGAACTTCCGCGCGACGTCCAGGGCCCCGCCGACGTCGACGAGCTAGTTGAAATGGAGGAGGTCTGCCTCAAGTACCCGGCGGTGGTCGCGGAGATTGCTAAGATGAATCTCCCGGCTGGCATGTCGGTTTGCACGGGGGGACTGATGACGAGAGAGAGGACCGCAGGTTGTACCAGTGCTATATGTACATCGTGCCTGTGGATCACCCGTAGAGTAACCACTATTCCCTTCCCTGTGACTTTTCGCCCGTCTTTGATGCTGCCACGAAGGAGTTGGTGAGGATCGATAATCTGCCGACTGGCGGCGGCATGAGACTCAAGAGACACAGGCCTGGAAGCCAGTCAAGGCTGTGGAGTATGCGCACGACCTGCTGGACGAGCCGCTACGCAGCGATCTGAAGCCCTATATTGTGCAGCAGCCGCAGGGCCCGTCGTTCCAGGTTGACGGGCACTTGGTGCAGTGCAGAAGTGGCGCTTCCGGGTTGGATTCAACGTCCGCGAGGGCCTGGTTCTATACAATATCACCTACGACGGACGCAATGTGTTCTACCGGCTATCTCTGTCTGAAATGACGGTGCCCTACGGCGACCCGCGCAAGCCGTACCACCGCAAGCAGGCCTTTGATGTCGGCGACGTAGGGCTTGGAATCACCTGCAACCAGCTTGCCCTGGGCTGTGACTGCCTGGGCCATATCAAGTACTTTGGCGGCTGCCGCACGGATTCCAAGGGAAATGCCGTGCCCCTGAAGAATGTCATCTGCCTGCACGAGCAGGACGGTGGGATCCTGCACAAGCACAGCAACTACCGCAACGGCCATGCAACTGTAGTGCGCAACCGCCAGCTCGTCGTGCACATGATCTGCACCGTCTCGAACTACGAGTAAATCTTCGCCTGGATCCTCGACCAAGCAGGCGGAATCGAATTCGAGGTCCGCGCCACGGGTATCCTCTCTACAATGCCCATCGACAACGACATCACCGTGCCCTGGTCCACAAACGTCGGACCAGGCGTCACAGCACCAAACCACCAGCACGTCTTCTCGCTGCGCATCGACCCAGCAATCGACGGCTTCCACAACACCGCAGTCTACGAAGAAAGCCACCCACTCCCTGCATCCCTGGGCATCCCCGACCCCTACGGCGTCGGCTACATCGCAACAACAACCCCGTTAACAACCGCAGGCCACACCGAAACAGACATATCCAAGTCCCGCGTCTTCAAAATCCGCAACGACAACATCATAAACCCCACCACCAAAGCCGCAGTCGCATACAAGATCCAGACCCTCCCCACACAGCCGATGCTCATGCGCCCCGAGTCGTTTAACCGCCGCCGCGCCCGCTTCGCAGAACACCCCGGCTGGATCACAAAGTACCGCGACAACGAGCTCTACGCGGCCGGCGAGTTCACGAACCAGAGCAAGTCGTCCACGGACAATGGCGGGCTGGAGACCTGGACGGGCAGAGGCGAGAGCGTGGTGGATGCCGACCTGGTCTTCTGGCATACATTTACGCTGACGCATAACCCGCGGCCGGAGGATTTCCCGGTGATGCCTGTGGAGCGGATCAGTGTGCATCTGAAGCCGGCGGGGTTTTTTGAGAAGAACCCTGCGCTGGATGTTCCGCCGGAGAATAGGGGGTTTAATGGGTCGAGGGAGGTTGAGACGGGGAAGTCATGCTGTGTGAAGTTTTAACCACGGCTTATCACTAGATAAGGAAATTAAGTTAACAAGCACTTTAAGTTCACAATAAGGTTATTTTTCTATATGCTTGAACTATAAAGGAGGTCCATTGAATAAAATGGATGTGTCTGAAAATGACGTCAAAAACAGATGAAAAGTGTCACCCATTGGGGCTGTGGCGCAATTGGTAGCGCGTGGTACGTTCCACTTAACAAGGAATTAATGAATTTCTTTCTAACAATTAAATAGAGACTCCAGATCTCAAGGTTGCCCGATCGAGACGGACCAGCCTCAGTTTCTTTTTTTTTTTTTTTTGAATTTTATTTTTGTATACCATAACAACCTACAACCTACAATTGGAACCCCCGTCCATCACATCCTCAATAACACGCGCCGCCTCCACCAAAACGGACTCATTCCTCGCCACAATCTGCAATCCCACCGGCATCCCCTCCGCCTCCTTAGCGACATACTCCCTCGCAACCCCCCCCCTCCTTCTCATTCCGCGGCTGATAATCCGATAAATCACAACCGAATCTAAATCCACCAACGGGGAATGCAATCGCCGGATACTGCAACAAGTTCCACGCAGCCGTATACCCCCAATACGGCGCTTTCGAATCCACCCTCGGCGCCGTGCCAGGCGTCACAGGCGCAATCAGAACATCAATCGCAGCCTCGTTCCAGTGCTTTGCGTACGCGACGCGAAATGCGTCCCGGGCCGCTTTGCGGGCTTGCATTGTGTGCAGGGACAGTGAGTCTGTGCTTTGTTTGCACTGCGCGAGGATCCATTCTGTTGCTGGGAGGAGGGGCTCGGAGACTGTCTTGCATAGTTCCTTGATGGTTGCGCCGCCGTCTTTGAAGTAGTTTGTGCTGATGAGGGTCCAGGCGTAGTCGTGCTTGTAGGGCTGGAAGGGGACGAGGGTTATGTTTGGGGCTTGCTGGACGGGTGGGAGGGGAGTTACTATGTTGTCGGTGGTTAGGATGCCGATGCGGAGGGGGTTGGTTGGGGAGAGGGTTGGGGAGGGGAACAGGATAGGCATAGGGATCGAGCCAGGGATTTGCGAGGGAGTAGGCCGTGCAGAAGAGCGAGATGTCGCGGAGGGAGCGCGTGAAGGGGCCTAGGGTTCCTGGGATGGAGTCGTTGCCGGGCAATGGGACGAGGGCACCTTCGCCGCTGATTCGGCCAACGCTGGGGTAGAAGCCGTAGATCTGGCATGCGTATTAACATCCTAGATAACTCACCCCATTCAGAGCAGCAGGCACACGGATAGACCCCCCGATATCACCCCCAATGCCCAGCGGCGTCCCATGCATCACCATCAGCGCTGCCTGGCCTTGACGAGCAGTATCAACGGTCAGCACCCCCTTCGTCATGTCTTTACCTGTACTGATATAGGAAGTGTACTACTTCAACCTACGCACCCGCTCCCTCAACAACCTCCTCTTCCAGGCAATCATGATCCCAACCCCCATGCTCCTCGCATGGATCCTCGACAACAAACACATGCCCTCGCGCAAAGCCCGCGGCGCCACAGGGACAGCCAGCCTCGCCCTTGTAACCCTCAGCGCGGTAAGCGGACTCCTGGCGTGGGTAATCCGCAACAACGTCAGCCATTCCGCAACGCCGCCGCCGGCAGTGGACTGGACCGAGTCCGCCTTCGGGCCGGGGATAGTGCTGTATCTGCTCTTCGGGGTCATCTACGCCTGTTTCCAGATCATGGTGCAGTGGACGCTGGCAGCGCTGACCAACGACCCGGCGCTGTGTGCGCGTTATGCGGGGGCGTTCAAGGGCACGGTGAGTCTGGGCATGTGTGTTTCGTTTACGGTTGACTCGCAGGGAATGCAGATTCGGAACCAGGTTATCCTGCAGTTGGTTGGGTATGTGAGGCAGACAAACTATTTCGTGGAGGAGGGGGTGATTGTGCCGGTCGAGGAGGAGGAGGAGGGAGAGGGGAAGAAGGAGTAGAGAGAGACCTCGGTGTATAGATGTATGCAGCTTATTGCATAATGTGCATGAGATTGGCCGAACAGGTCGAACGGGATCCTTATCTTAATTCTTAATCTTAACTGTAATTCGATCTCTTAAGTCATCAATGTTGCAAAGTCTGCTCTTTGTCATTCTTGTCTGTCGTCGTCATGACTTGTCCTGCCGCGGCATCGAGGCCCCACGTGGATCCGATCGCAGACTCAATTCCTCATCGGGCGTGGATCCTCTCTCTCTCTCTCTCTTTTCTTTCTCTCCTTCCATTCCTCCTTTCGTCCTTCCCTCGCCATCCCCGACCGGACACCCTCGTCTGAGTTCTCCCTCTCCAACCTCCGCATCTCCACGCCTCCTCCACACCCCCAGCCCACCACTTGAGGTCACCCTTACCTCCTTCTCACCACCTCACTGATCGCCCTTCGTATCCTCCTTCACCCTCTCCCTCCCCCCCTCGAGGGTTCCTCAACCACCATGGACAACCCACCAGTCCTCGGCCTCTCCCATTCAAACCCCCAGCCCTCAACTTCAACTACCCTCAGCACCCCCGCCGCAGCCCAACTGCATTCCCAAAGCCAGCCACAACCGCAACCGCCCAGCCAACAAAACCAGCCCCAACCCATCGATACCACGCAACCGCAGTCACAAGCACAAGCACAGTCCCAGGCCTATCCACACCAAATAACCGGCGACGGCGGTCCGACCGCGACAGCACCCTTCCTGAAAGACTTCAGTCTCGTCGCTGAAGCCGCGAAACGGGCGCAGGTGGCCATTGTGACGAGGGATCTCGAGGGCGTTTCGTTATAGACTACACCATACACCACTACACTACACTACACTACACACACTACACACACTACACACACTACAGTACAGCGTGTCTTCCACTGCAAAGATGGGGGTTGCACTCAGGATGAGGGTTCCGGTACTGGTATAGCGTGGGGAAGTCGACACCGTCATGTACCGGTATGTGCGGGGTTACATCTGGCAATGTTGGCCTTTGGGATGGCCCCTCCACGTCCAGCCTGGACTAGTCACTCAATGCGTCGATCTTTATTGAGGAGTTGGGGGTTTACTATCTTGATTTATTTTTATTTTACTTTATCGATTGCTACGGATAGAAGCGTTCTGGTTTCATTATACCTACAGTCATTCCATTCTTCATTCTTCACTTGTTCTGTGTCGGCGTTGTCTCGGACCAGGGCGAAGCAATTCAGCCACTTTCTTTATTTTACTTATTACTTATGACGCGGTAGTTGGAAACAGAAAACCGCTATAGAACATTCAGCTGATATTATCTACTTCATATTACATATATTGGTCTCATCAATCAAATCAACACAACACAAGGTAGATAACATAAACAAGTTGTTATCAATCGATAAGTTAAGATAAACAAATTAAGTTGGATAAAAAGAAAAAGATGAGGCTGGTCCGTCTCGATCGGGCAACCTTGAGATCTGGAGTCTCTGTAAGGACTTATTAGTGGGGTTCTTATTTGGTTGATTGCAACATTTCTGCTGCGAGAAAGTGGAACGTACCACGCGCTACCAATTGCGCCACAGCCCCAACTGTGGAAATTTTGGCCGATTTTTGGCACTGTCTTTCAGGGCGGCTTTCAGCAGCAAACCATTCTATAAGCCTGAGTATTACAAAACACTTTTGGCATTTTTGGTGATCTGTGAGGTTTACGAGAGTATGCTGTTGTCATAGCCATGTAGGAGTGTGTTCCTGTCTTGGCATATGTCACGACCGGATGGATGTGCTAAGGTAGGAGGTAATTGTTCCTCCCGCCTTACAGACGCACTACAGAGAAGAAATACACCACTTGACCAATTTGTGAGCAGCTGATCACATTTAGACGCCCGGCATCCACCGTGGATATGACTTGGGCAATCACGCAATGAGAATGACAATGACGATGATGACGATGTGACGATGGCGATGGCGATGACAAGGCTGGAGGCGCGGGGCGCAGGCGCTGCCGACATCCGGGGCGGAACTGGGGATCACTGCATTGCAGACGCTGAACATGCTCTTGGCGAGTCGAGTCGAGTCATCAAGTCCTCGGGGGCCTGACAGCAGTCAGCGGTCAGCAGCCATGGCCCGGCTGAGTTGACGGACTTGTTGACTGGACAAAGTTGAGAGTACCACGGTTCAGGCCAGGGGCTTTGTTGTTTCGAGTCGAACCAGTCCCGACAGTGACAAAATGCTACTGCCTAGCTGAGAGTTCACGGGTTAACCGCAAGAGGAGAAACGTCAACCATGCCATGTGTTAATGTCTCTGCCCTACGGATGGAGCAGCGCCAAAGCAGCAAAAGCAGCAAATCCCCCCGCCGGCGTCTCTTGCAGCAAATCAGCGCCCGTGCTGAGCAGGCATCAGCCAGCCCTGTCGCTCCAGGGACGCCCGGCCAACAATCTCCTTCAACGTCTTTTCTCTTCTTTTCTTCTTCTCTTGTCTTCGCCCGTGAACCGTGGTCGACTGCTGTGAAGGCTCGCTGGGTTTCCTTTGCAGTCTTGTGAGCTTGTTGCTGTGAGCCTCCACCTGCTGTTCTACTTAACCGAGAAAGTTCCGCCTCCAGGCCGCGCTCACAACGCCCGCTGCTATATCTCGAATCGCTCTCGCTGCGAATCCTCATAGTCCGGCATTTGAAGTTCCTGTCCTGTAATTTTCAGCGAGAATAGATGTACTCCTACCCTCATCCTCCTCCCCCGCCTCCGGGGAGTTGGCCTCAGCAATGGGCGCAGCCTCCTCCGCAACAATACAGGTCAGCAACCCACTCAGTGTCGCGTTCTACATCGCGTTCAAAGTCGGATTCAAAGGAGTCGAAGAAGAATGTTGCTAAGTGGCTGAATAGTCAATATCCTCCGGGACATTATCCTCCACCAAACAACTACCCTCCACCGGCCAATTACCCCCCTCCTGCGGGCTATCCTCCTCCCGGGGGTTATGCTCCCCGCCAGCCTCACCACTCCCCGGCCCCGTCATACGGCACACCGCCACTCCCTCAACGGCCGCCCTCGGGCCAAACCCATTCGAGGAATTACTCTTCAAGTAGGCCCGCGGACCCATACCGCACTGAAAAGCACAGGCGTCGGCTAACCCAGACAGACCCGTCATGGAGCCCCAGCCCGGCCCCGAGCCCCAATCTCCCACCCCGCCCGCCCATGGGCGCCCAGCATTTCGGGCACGGTGCACCGTCGAACTACAGATTCCAGTACTCAGCCTGTACCGGGCGGCGGAAGGCTCTGCTGATTGGGATCAACTACTTTGGCCAGCCGAACCAGCTGCAGGGGTGTATCAATGATGTGACGAACGTGTCTTCGTTCCTGCACGAGCGCAAGGGCTATCGCAGAGAGGACATGGTGATTCTGACCGACGACCAGAAGAACCCGAAGAGTGTGCCTACCAAGTCGAATATTATTCGGGCCATGCAGTGGCTGGTGCATGAAGCGCAGCCGAACGACTCGCTTTTTATTCATTTCTCAGGTACAACCCTCCCCCGGGTGGGTGTTACATACTGTATACACTAACGATCTATAGGACACGGCGGACGGACGCCTGATCTCGATGGTGACGAAGAAGATGGTGAGATCCCTGCAATCAATCAAACGAGATATGCTGACTGGCTCAGGTTTTGACGACGTGATCTACCCTGTGGATTACCGGACAGCTGGACATATTGTCGACGACGAAATGCACGACATCATGTCAGTACCACCAATCTTATCTCATTAACCCAACTAACTTCAACAGGGTCCGACCTCTCCAACCCGGAGTGCGCTTAACAGCCGTCTTCGACTCCTGCCACTCGGGCACCGCCCTCGACCTCCCATACATCTACTCAACCCAGGGCATCCTGAAAGAGCCAAACCTCGCCAAAGAAGCCGCCTCAGACCTCTTCTCAGCCTTCACCTCCTACAGCCGCGGCGACCTCGGCGGCGTCGCCCAGACAGCCATCGGCTTCTTCAAGAAAGCCGCCCTCGGCGACTCAGCGCGCCAGCGCACCGTCCGCACCAAGACCTCGCCCGCAGACGTGGTCATGTTCTCGGGCTCAAAGGACACCCAGACTTCGTGCGTACCATATAATTTCCCTTGTTGTTGCCGTTGCTGAAAACTAACGAAAACAGAGCCGATACCTTCCAAGACGGCGAAGCACGCGGGGCGCTCAGCTGGGCGTTCATCAAGGTGCTGCAGCGGTACCCGAATCTCAGCTATGTGCAGCTGCTGAATCTGATTCGGGCGGAGCTGGACGGGAAGTACACGCAGAAGCCGCAGCTGAGCTGCAGTCATCCGCTGGATACTGATTTGTTATTTGTTATGTGAGGATGGACTATATGACTGCGATGATTGCGACGATAGCGATGATGACGGCGATGATGATGATGACGACGAAGACGACGACGATAGAGGACGCGCCAGATGCGTCAACTCAGTCAGCGACTTATTTCTTATTCTTGCATGTTGAGGCGCTAGGCAGTCACCGCAGACCACGCACGCACGCACGTACGTATGTACTTTTGTCTGCCGGTCGGAACTCAACAGTCAAAGTCGACTAGCTACGAACATTCTCAAATATTGCGTGGCCAGCCGACCGTTGAAACCCGCAAAAGTCAAGTCAACTCGGAATTAACCAGGTGGAATATATAGATAAGATAACATCATGGCACGATCCGTGGTCATGCAGGAGGAAAATCATCAACGAGCGATTGGTTTGCTTTGCATTCTGCAGCTGAGGGTCGGGGCGAGGAGGAGTTAGGTTAACGGTTTTCTCTTTCCCCTTTCCTGTTAGACTCGCATCCACTGTACTGTAACTGTACTCTGTACTTGCTACTTATGCATGTTTCTTTTTTTCAGTCTGACGGACTATTCCAAAATAATTTCTTCCCTGGCACCGCCGTGATTGGACCACGATATCTTCTAGAAATCACACAAGACATGCAGCAAACCCATGGAACCGGACAGAACCAGAGCCAGAACCACTGCCACTGCCACTGCCACGGCCATGCTCGGGGATCAGATCGCAATCACTCAGCAAGTCTGACACTGGCAGCGATCATCCATCCATTCACGCGTGGTTGAGGGGATGCAGGAGTGGGAACGGGAGGCTACGAGCACTCCAATCCAACTCAACCAAGGTCCCCTGAGTCCCAGTCGTGGGCCACGTCTGTCGATCCAAAAAAGCGCACAAACATGTCTCACCTGGAGCGAATCATGTTTCCATCCGAGGTCGAACTGAGGTATTTCCAGTTTTCAGATCGGAGAGGAGAAGAATTGAATCTTTATCGACTTATCCCCCCCTTTGAATACCCGTTGTCTATGAATAGTGAAGTCAGTGAACTGAAGTCAAGCTCCATGACGTCGATTCTTTCTACCCCCGAGATGAGTGGGCGATCGGTCGATCTTCCTCTTGCTGGTGCTGTGCTGTGCCCTGCTCGACTTACTGTCTTCGGAAAGAGAGCTAGCTAGCTGGCAGCCGATTCCCGAGTCCATAGCCGAAAATCAGGAAAATCAGGGATTAATATTGTGATCATGTGTTAGCAGGAGACTATGTTGTGGTACAGCCCAGCTAGACAGCTTCAAAATCTGGTGTTTGTTTGTTTTGTATCTTTGTAGGACAGCCAGCGCATCCACGCATCCACGCATCCCGTGTATGTTGCATGAACACAGGTTGGTTGCCTGGAAATCCTCCGGCGACAATTCCACTCGGTTCTCTGAGTGCCATTGCCACTCCCACTCCCACTGCCACCCACTGCCACTCCATGTGGACGGTCACTGCGTCCGGCATGTACCCCGTACGACGATCCTCCTGGGAGCCTCTGTCCGGCCGAGTTTGCGAGTTTGCTCCGGATGCGGACAGTACCTCTGACCTCAGTCCTCAGCACTGCCATCGATCGAGCCTCGAGCCAATCAGGTCAAAAGTGAGAGCACGCACATTTCTGGAGACTGGAGAAGAGAGTTCAGGCAGGCAAGGACAGAGTTGGAGAATGGAGACTTGCAGATGAGCCCACCTGAGGATATTACAGCAAGAGAAGGAGAGATGGCGCGAGTGGGGGTGTTTGAGAATAAAATCACCACTCCCGACTAGGCCGCTTGGGGCTAGCGTGTGGCAGTTCAGTCCTCACTCTTGGGACCGCCACCGTTCTTTTTTTATCTGACAGGGGCGTTGCGTGATGCTGACAAGTCATCCTGATGTTTGAAACTTTCCAGTGTACTCAGTTAATATATACTCAGTTAATGTTTTGAACCTCAGAGTTTAGATGTTTTGACTGGAGAGACTGGAAACTGGAGAGGTGAAGTCCGAGATTGTTGGCCCGCTGGTTCCGCTCTGGGTCCACGCTGTCCACGGTGCTCGGGATGGGAGCGATGAGCGATGTGAACAACATTCCGGCGTGCTCGCCTGATTGGATGAGCCGCGTCATGCTTGGACGGGCGGATCACTGGCTCTGTCTGGCGCGGTGTCGGATCGTGAGACACCATCAACCTGACGCAGGACGTGCCCCATGTTGCATTCTCTTCTCGGGGCTGGATACAGACAATGCACTGCAGGACAGCAGGAGGGACTTGAACAATGCGCTGCATTCCTCGCCAGCCATGCCAATGCCAGTCATGTAATGCCCGCCGTCCAGTAAGATCCATGACCATAACGGCGACTCGCCGGGCTGCAGGGTGAACCAGAGATGCTGGGGCTCCGCCAGTGAGACTGGAGACTCGATTGAATCGCACGTCTCCGGCAGTTCCACACCCTTCGCTCCCCTTGGTCCTGTTTTCCTTTTGCTTTTCCTCCTGCTATAATTATTTTGTATCCCCCGATCCGTTTCTCTCCATCACCGGTCGGTGCTGTGCGTTGACCTACCCTACACCACCTCCCCTACACATACACCACATACACCTACAATACACACCTACACCACTATACAATCTATATACGTACATATTCGGTCCAATACAAGAAATAAAGATGCTCCCGACATCCTCGTCCAACTCATCCCAGTCCTCCTTCGACAGCCCCATCTCCCAGTTTCCTCCCCAGCAACATGCCTGGTACCCGACCATCGTGCCCCGGCGCAGAGAGGTGCCCAAGTATCCTCGCTTCTACTCAACGCCTCTGAACCAGGACCTCCCAGAGAGCACGCCGCTACAGATCTACGGCCTCGAGGAGCGCGAGCCCTCCATCGCTGAGCGTCCCCGTCGCCTGGTTCGCTTCTCGCGCGCCCTCGACGACATCAAGGAAGACTTTTCCACGCCCCTGCCCAACCCCCGCAACACCGCTGACGCCATCCGCGCCCGCCGCCAGTCGACCTTCTCGTCCTTTTTCTTCGACAACAACTCGAACCCGACGCTGGGCGTGAGCCGGACCTCGACTTCGGCTTCGGCTTCGGCGTTCAACTCTAGCGCCAGCTCCGAGAGGTCGTTCCCGCCGCCGCCGCCAATCCCGGCCGACGATGAGGCCTCGAGTAAGCCGCTGCGGAGGCTGAGCCGCCGGCTCTCGTCGCTCAGCTTCTCCCAGCGCAGGAACAAATACCGCGGCGGGAATGCCAGCATTTCCCAGCCAAACCTGATCGGCTCCAGCAATTTTTGATTCAGCCATCGAGGTCTCAAGGAGGCTCTTGTAGAGCCTCCTGGACATGCAGGGTGCTGACTCCCCTTGCATGATCCGATTTATTTTGATTCATGGATTCTTGGATACCTTCACCAACCTGACTTGTCTCCTGCATCGGAACCACCACCAAATTCTAATCAGCCACTTAATATCCGTGATCCTTAATCTTTCCGACTCATCAAAAGCACCCGCTGCCTTGCAGCGCCACTCTTGTTTTCGTCTGTGCCAGCCTTCTGCGTCTTTATTTATTTATTATTTGCGACAGCATCTTCGGCGTTGGATACTCTTTCCTACTCTTTCCCTCCTTATTACAAGTACTCGCTGGGTATCGATATATGGACTACCATCTATTCCGTTCTTGTTATTAGCAGCATAATGACTGATCTGATCTGTACATATCCCCCGATTCGCTCGGGCGGGGTTTTGTGTATACAGCCAGCCGGCTTTGGTGTATTTAATCAACACGTTGATATCGAACTGATTCTTTACATTGCATTCTGTATTAATTAAGCGAGATTCCATCCTGGATGACTCGTCTCATTCCCAGCCCTGTAGGAGACGAGGAGACGAGGGGCAGACCTGCATCACCAAGGGATAGACTCGTCCAAACCGCGATCTCCGACCGTTTGAAAATCCCATCCCCATATTTATGGAACCCCTGCATGGCGTCATACATGCACTGTGATATATAGATCATCCCCACAAATAAATAAAATGTAACCAAAGATGGATGTCCGTCCCCCCTACCGTTTCGGGAACTGTCCGACTTGGGTGCAAAACTCGGGAACCTTCTTCCACCCATTGGGGCTGTGGCGCAATTGGTAGCGCGTGGTACGTTCCACTAAACTCACAAAGGAATTATGGAATCCTTTTCTAACAAAGAATTACAGAGACTCCAGATCTCAAGGTTGCCCGATCGAGACGGACCAGCCTCATTTTTTTTTTTTCTTTTTCTTTCTCATTTTTTATTAATGAACAATTTGTGGCCTTGTGAAGCTATGGCAGAAAGCATGATGTAGTTAGTGAATTTGCTTGTATCAGAGTCTCCCAACAAAACTTCTCTCCTTTCCAACTGAAAATCTCTCTTCTTTTCAACTCTTTTGTCATTGCCAGCATGGCTCGTCGACGACGATCGTTCACGGATTGTTGTTCGCGTATACTAGTCAAGAAGCAGAGAGAGCGAAGGAACTCGGAATGTTCGGGCACCCTTTCCCATGTCCTTGGAATAAAGGGTCTGCGCAAAGCTATCTTAGGAAAGGTGCTGGCTAGGCTGTCTGAGAATGGTGTTTCCACGATAGGACTCACTTCCATGCTGTTCGATCACTGTTTGCCCACCACCACACTGAACAGACAGTTCTGGGAAATCCTCTTACACAACCCCCTCAAACTTTCAGATCGCATGCTCATGGATATTCTCGGTCTACAGGTTGCACGTCCAAGTATCTCGCATGAAGAATTCTCTCAACAGACTATTATCTACATTCGTACCTTCCACCTGGTGGTAGGTCAGCTACGGGATATTGCTTTACACTTTCGCGACAATGGGCTTGGATATCCAAAGATCACGGCATGGCTGGATAGCACGCAAAGCATGCGGTCTGAGGAGAACATTCATATTAGATATGTTGGACGAACCACTCGCGATGCACTCCGACGTCACCGCGAGGATCTCCTGACACGGAGATCAGGACTTATGGCGAAATTCCTTACGTGTTTAGAACAAATATGCCCAACAGTTATAGATTCGGTCTCTTTGCATACATTTCCTCCAATCCAAATACAGCGTGCTCGGGAAGTTGTACTATTCAACGAAATCAGCGAACAAGCTGTCATTGCTTTACTTGGCCCTCGCTTTCTTCTTAACCAGGCCTGCACCAGCGCTGCCACCTGGGATTTTCAGCCCAGTGAAAATCATCGGAGGGAGTTTCAGATGTTAAGAACAAATACTATTTCTAGACTATCTCCGGCACGTTTTCATTTTGACTTTTGCCGGCAATCCATAGAGGCCTGGGCGAACGACCTTCAAGTTTATGCACGAGAGCATCAGCACTCGGTTTCGCATTTCAGAAATAAGACCCATGATTTCACAGATGCTTTGAGGGATGTGATTATTCGACAGTCAACACCATCTGTTCTTGACGAGGGCATTGTACTTTTTCTAACCGTTGGGCCAGGCATCAGTCATCAGGCGTATCGAGAGCAAGAGTCTTTCTACGAGGGCCCCAGTGCCTCAGCAAAATTGATGAGGCTCTTTCTAAATAGGATCTGGAATTGGGAGCACCCAGACTGTCAGGCGCATGATTATGTGGAAGATCTAGTTTCCGCCGGCGCATTGCCTTTTGTGGATTTATGCCCATGGCAGAAGGCCACGGGGCGAGATTTAGAAGCAGCAGCGGAGTTCTTAAAGCGATACATTCATCTGACAAAGCCGCACATAATCCTGACGATTGCTGAATGCCCCTCGTCTATTATAGCCTCCGAGAACTTGCATAGCAGGGGCTCTCATGTTCTTGGTAGCTTCTGGTCTAGGGTAGGTGAGCTAGAGCTAATACAGCTTGAAGGTCACAGTTGTGTTCAAATTCCCTGCTTTCATCCTGGCCAAGGAAGGTTTTACGTTGACCCTTCTGCCTTTTTAAACGTTTTGGACCGAACTTTGTGGATTCTGCTTCTGGCCATCAGCGTGAGCCTTGATTCTATACATCTAGCTACGCCACAGAGTCGCAAGGATTGGTGCAAATATGTCAAGAGAACCGTTGATAACACCCTTCATGGAAATGGTTTTAAACACAAGTTTAGCATCTTAAAGACAGAACTCCACAAATAGCGGCCAAAATCAACAGCGACGGCACTGACGTCAAAAGAGAGGTCTAGGATCGCCATCGCAACACGAAAAGATGTGGTCTGTCCATATGAATACTTATCCCCATGCTGGCAATTTTGAATATTGACCAAAGATTCTTCCCCATTCCTAGGATTATTTCATTTTCAGTGGATTGGCCGTGGACAGCCCAATGTCCGAAAGACGGAGGCAACAGGCTTATCGGCTATGGGACTTAAACATTCCGGAGCTACATTTACACATAGACCGAGACAACCCTCAAAAGTGGTTTTTGTGGGTCAACTCCCTTAGTGAGGGAAAGTCTATGTTTGTTGAGGCTATTGCCAACATTATTTGGGCCTCGACACTTTCAAAAGAGCTCTGCTCGGGTACTTCAGGCGACTCATCTGGGAGGGACACCCTGCGACATGCAGATACGCTCCTAGATGAGCAAGTAAGTGAGCTATGCAGCAATCTACACAAGCGGTGGGCATCATATGACGACGTCGTCGAAGCAGTAACTACGGAGCTATCAACCAAAATCCCATTATGGAAATTTCTACACGCCAGCCGAATATCAAAAGAACTCTCCAAGACCGGAATTATCCGATTCAAAGCGATGTATCGAAAGCATTTGAACGGATCGGAGGTTATTGTTTGGAAGAACGGCTCTTTCCCCCTTTACTGGGCAAGCCCTTCGGGGTCGAAATACAAGTTCATTATGAGGGCGCCTCAGTCCAGCCTTGACATGTCCTCGGGACGAAGAAAATACATATTCTTGTGAGTAGCCGGGCCATCATAGATCTGGGATACATGGCACTCATGTCTAATGGAATACAACAGTACAGGGGACGGTATAGACTTACGTGATGAACACGGCATTTCTTGCCTAGCCCAGAAAGGGTCTCTGAGTTCTAATAATAAAGTCACCTTCCCAGTTCACCACCTCCCTAATTGTCAGGACACCGCTGAATTGGGCAATCATCTCTTAGAGCTGTGGGAGTTTGAGATGGGCCAAAATTGGGCGAATATAACTTCCCCAACCCCTTTAAAACAGGATCCAGCAGGCACATCCGAGGAAGAAATTCACCCAGCTGCTTTCTATGGAAGCGGTGGTTTAAGCATGATTCGATCAAACTGGAATGACGAGAAACTAGCTCCTTACAAAAATCTACCACAACCAGCTGACGAAACATGGCTGTTGTGGATGTGTGTGAAGGAACAATGGCCGGATGGCGGAACTCTATTCATAGGTACTCCTGAAAAGTGGCCTTTGCGGCGCGATAATATTTGGGAGCACTTTCGCGAGTAAGTCAATGGCGCGTCGTAATTACAGCTACAACCATAGCTGTTAGTGGGTATGAGCTTACACTTCGCATTACAGGTTCCTCAGCCGTCCTACATACCGCCGCCATCCGAAGCTTAAATACATCCAAGCCTGGGCCTGGGACATATCGTATACCCATAAAACCTCACAAATGATCCGGAATATTGAGGCTCTTTTCAGCGTTGTTTCAAAGAAAAAAATTCAGGAGCGGGATTATGAGAGAATAAAGAAAGAGGGAAAGGATGTGAAGATTGCTGGAACAGAGGTCAAGTTCGAGCATAGGTGGTAAAAACGTACGAAATGGTTAAATGGGATTTGGTAAATAGGCAGTCTTCGAGCCTATTTACCTCGTCCGGTCGATGATAGGTAGCATTCTCATGAATTCATCGAGTCTCCTATAAGATACGTTAAAATAAGTATTCGTCATGTAAAAGGCTACCTACCTTCTGCAAAGTAGAGGCGCCAATCGTGCGCCAGACTCGGAGCCAGATCTGAAGATTGCCCGATTGAGATGGGCCAGCCTCACCTTTCTTTCTCCTTTTTTTTTTTTTTTTTTTTTGTTTTGAATTCTCTTTTGAATTCTCTTTTGTTTGCGTTCATTGTCGTGAATAATTGGTAGTGGTAAAGCTGGGAATGAATACTAAAACGGATTCACCACATTTTGATCAACCAGCTGACTCGCCCTTTACTACCTCACTAACAGTCAACTTATCCAATCTACAAACCCCACTGGATCAATGCCTGCTTTTGGACTTTATCCCCCAGATTTAATTCCATTCCCCGCATGAATAGATGCAACGTAGTCCAATAATACAATCCTACCTCCGCAAACGGCCATCCCCAGTTTCTCCACGTGTGGTACAGGTCAACTGTACTGCCTGCTGAATAGTTACAACATTCCACATCCGTCAGATATCAAAGACGGGAGCCATCTCCACTATCCTGCTCACGCTTCAGGCTATTCACCCGCGATGGGGTAATCTGGTACACATCAGGCAGCTGCGTTTCCGCCCACGGACGCCCCGCCATGAGCTTGACGAGGCCTGGTGCGGCGGTGAATATGCGTGCCATTCCACTGTCACTGTTAGATTGAGGTATGATAGATTGTGACCGTACTTACTGTCCATTGTGCCCAGCACAAACCCATTGACCGGGTAGACCAGGTAGTTCTCCTATCCAGGGTACATTGTCGACGCTCTACACCAGTTAGCAATAACCCACCATAATAACCAAAGAAAAGGTAGGTAGTAGGTAAATACCCTGCCAATAATCCCACTCCACCCATCAACTCGAAACTCCGCCTTCCAACCCTCAATCGACCCCTCCGCAAACTCTTTCACTGCCCCCGTCACAGCTCCAAACACCTCAATCCCATCATCAACCCCCCGCTCCGGATATCCGGGCTCATTCACCCACCGCTCAAACGCCGCTTGTCCCGGGTTACTCCCGCCAAATAACACAGATCCTTCCCTCGTGCTGCGCGGGTTGATACTGAACAGCCCTCCCTCTGGTAATAGCACGCCGTAGGAGTTAGTTAACCCGGCGAGGTTAGGATCCTCGAAATCCACCGGCGGCTTTATCCGGTTACACATGTGTGGCGAGGGGTAGATGAGCCCGCGCAGGGACGGTTCTAAGGCGGAACTGTATGCGTTTGTGGCGTGGATGACTTGATTGCAGTGGATAGGGCCGCGGGTTGTTTGGATTTCCCATCTCCAAGATCCTGGGTTTTGATCTGGAGCTCCGGCGACTTTGACTGCTTTGGTGCGTGTTTGCAGGTTTACGCCCTTTGCTAGGTTCTCGCGCATTATATGTGCTGTTAGTTTCCAGGGGTAGAGGGTTGATGCGGACCAGGCGTAGCATGCTTGTGCGGATTTGATGTGTGATATCTATCTTGTTACTTTTAGATGAAGAATAAAGAGGGGGTGTCTACCTTGTGTGCTTCCTCAGGATCATGCGTGACTTTGATATGCCCGACTTCCCCCCCGGCAGCCTTGAACCGTTCGAAATTCCTCTTTGCTGCGGCTGCCACTTCAGGTGTTACAGGGACGTCGAGCGTATCTCCAACCCAGAGATCACAGTCGACGTTTTTTTGTCTTATATATTCGACCAGGGCGGTCCAGGTTGCTTGTTCGTTTTCGAGGATCTACAATATTAGTTCAACATGCGGAGTATAAAAAGGTTATAAGGGTTGTTAAAATGGTCACCTTAAGAGCCTGCTCCGTTCCAAACGCCGCTTCATACGCACTGAACCCGCGCCATTGATCGGGCTTGCAGTGTCCGGCGTTTCGACCTGTAGCGCCGGAGCAGAATTCCCGCGCTTCGAGGATGATTATACTTTTTCCAGGGAAGGCTTTGAGACAGTGGTTGGCGATTAGTGTTCCCGACAACTGTACCGTTAGCTACCTACATTATAGAGGATTGGTAAACGTACCCCAGAGCCGATGATGACGATATCTGCAGATGAAGGTAACTCGGCTGTCGTGCGGTGGTTTAGAAGGGGATCGCCTTGGACACCCTGCAGCCAGTAGGATAGTGAATAGGGTCCTTCTTTTGGGAAGCCGTAGCGTGTTGAATTAGGGATATCGCCGTTTGGGACTGTTGTTTGCGACATGCTGCTTGTTTGATTGCCGATGTTGAATGAGTGAAGTGATGTTGGGAGTTATAAATTGGAGAATTAGAATGAACCCCACTTGCATAGCACGCCATTAATTCCTAATTCCACTTATATGTACTTGCAGGGTCTGTTTCTATTGGTCCTTCGTATACTTCCGAGGGATGGTCGGAAGTTGCCATCGATGAAGGTATTTTGGCAAGTGCTTGAATGAGAACAATTATACGCAGTATATTGTTGCTGGTGACTCTCCTCTTCACCCAACAACTTCTCACTGCGCTACCTAATTTTATTCCCTAACGAGGTGACTAGCCGCTGTGAAGACGCAGATAAAACAATATGGATGTTACTTTCCACTTCCCCCAGAGCCAATTACCCAAACCAGACCACCACCTCAGCCACTCAGACGGAGCACTGACTCGAACATCCATCACGGCCTTCATATTCCCTCCCACACGGTTAAGGGCACATGGGTAGTCCTGTGACTCATTTAATGTTTCCCTTCATCGCCATTGCAGCAGGGCCGTATCCCCAACATATAAATACCCCCAGGTTCCCCCGCGATCTCATCTCAGTTTCCTACAACTCTCATTCAACTTAACCCTCTGTTTATGCCGTTCATCCCCGCCGAAGTGTCATCTGCTTCCAGTGCGGTTTACAGCCAAGGCCTTTTCGGCCAGAGTGCGCCGTCTGTTCGATCCCGGAGATCTGGCGGCTCTTCAAGCGCCATTTCCCACACAAGACGGACTCGCCGAAGTCGATCTTAGGACGGGAGGTCCTCAACTATGCGAATCACGCTGCCAGACCGTCCGTTGTATCCCAAGAACTCACGAATACTATGAAGCGCTTGACGGCCATAATGGATATCAGCTGATAACCCAGCTGATGGACATCTGAAACCGAGAACGTCTGAATTACCCATCGATAAATTTCTGCGGGCGACGCTCAATTTACAGTTCCGAAAGGATTCCTATTGTGCCTTTGCTGATGCACGCGAATCGGCCTGATGTCAATCAACGATGCGGGACAATATCGCACGGAAGTTACAGAATCCTCTGGGCGGACAAGGTCTACCGGAGATATCTGTGGAATTTTTGGACTTAGGGTTTGAAGATGACCTTACAGTCCAACGCCTCGAGAATCTGTGAAGCTTGCTCGACTTACGATCTGAGCAAGTTGCCTTTGCGCGACTGGGCTTTGGTACACCCAGGAGTGGCCGCTTAGCCGGGGATAATGCTGTAAGTGACTCGCCTGTCCATGCAGATTATTATGTCTAATGAGAATCATAGATCCGGCCCTTGAGCGACCTTGGCCATATACACCATCTCCATCAATTCGAAACTGCACTACCCCCAAAGGACGAGAAAGTGTACGAGATAGGCCGGGTATCAGGCTTCGACCTGCGCCAGGATATAAGGAGCATTACGGGCGCGCTTGAAGTACGCTTCAAGCAGGCCTAGCTACAAGAAGGGCCGGAATGCCCATATCTGGCACCTTCTTTTTGATAGTGCTCTCTGGCTTGCCAAATTTCTTTGTATCCACGTCCAACTGACAGTTTTTAACAATCAAACAGCGTGGTTTATCATTTATGATAAGCTAAATATTTAAAGTAGTATAGTGCATTCAAAAATGGCCGATAGTATCCGGACCACCACCCATGATGGGAATCCTCCGGACTCGGATACTTGCGGTGCTCTCTGAGACATAAATGAAGCAATATTTCACCCGAAACTAATGAACTCTTACCAACCAATATCCCGATTATGTCGACCAGCATGGACACCCAGCAGGTGCTACCACACATAGCAGTAGTACTCAAAAGCACTGCAGTGCTAATCCTGATCACAGCAACCGGTAAACCTCCCAATATGACAAGCAGACTCAAATGAAATACTAATGTTACTTGTATGGGCCTTCTCTGGACCTACCGCAACCGCGCCTTCCGGTCCTCCTCCTCTCTAAACCCCTGGATCCCAGGCCCCAAGGGAAAAGCCTTCAAAGGCAACGTACAAGAACTCCAAACAAACGGCGGCGCCAGCTGCAAAGCTTGGTACTCGCTGTATGAACGGTACGGACCGGCCTACGAGCTCACAATCCCCTTCTTCCGACTACATATTATCAACCACCCAACCTACCTCGAGCACATCCAGAAACACAACAGCAAGAACTACATCCGGGGAGCATTTACGCGGAACGTGTTTGGGGCACTGCACAGGTCTGGTGTGTTTGCGGTCGATGGCGCGGAGTGGCAGTTCCAGCGCAAGGCGGCGACGAGGGCGTTCAGTAAGCGGAATTTCGAAACGCATATCACGGCATCTGTGCATAGATGGTTGGATGTTTTGATGGAGCTGTTGGGGAATCTGGCCAGGGAAAACAGGGAGTTTGACTTCCAGGAGGTGATGGGGAGGTTCCTGTTTTGTCTTTTCTTGCAGATTGCGTTCCATGAGGAGGGGCTTGCGTTGGATTTGCTGTCGGGGGATCCGGTCAGTTTGGAGACGAAGCCGGATTATATTAGGGCTTTTGATCAGGCTACTGTTTGTATGTTTCTCTTCCTCTTGATAGTGGGTCTGGCTGATTTAGCAGTGTTTGACCGACGAAGACGGGATCCTCTCTGGAAGATTACTGAAAGACTCTCTGGCGAGGACAAGGTCACTAAAAGGGCAGTGGATCTCTTCTATGGGAAGATTGACGGACTGATTATGACGAGGCTGGAGGCAATGCGCAATGGCTACAAGCCTAATCCCGATTCCGGGGTTGATTTGCTGGATATCTTCCTGCAGTCGACGACGGACGTTTACAAACTTGGCGGAATGGTCTTCTCCTTCCTATCAGCCGGACGTGCGTATACATCTGAGGTTGATAGTAGATACTTACTGTTTTATAGGCGACACAACAGCATACAGCACCTCCTGGCTCATGAAGGAAATCCACCACGTTGACAACCGCCATCTCCACGCCGTGAACAGAATCCGCACCGAGGCAGACGATCTCGGTTTCTCTTCTAGCTATCTTGGCTACGGAGACGTTCCTGTATGTATATCCCAGCCCTTTTGAGTACTTATACTAACTGCGAAGAAAATGCGCTTTGCAAACGCAATGTGGGACGAAACTGCCCGGCTCAACACCGTCTCCCCAGCAGGGCAGATGGAAGCAGCAGAGGACGATATTCTCCCCGCCGTTCCAGAACTGAATATGCCTCCCCGGCGTGTGAAAAAGGGCGATATCGTCGGCTACCAGAACTACGTTCTTGCGCGAATGCCCGAGGTATGGGGGAAAGATGCTGCCGTGTTTAAGCCAAGTCGGTGGCTCAAGGAGAATGGGGAGAGTATTTCTTACAGTCCATTCAGTGAGTATACACTCTCAGTTCAACAGGGCATTCCGTCTTAACCGTGTCTAGAATATCATTCGTGGAATGCTGGCCCGCGCAGCTGTCTTGGGCGTGCTCTTGCTACGTACGAGGGCATCACCATCACCACTGCCATTCTTCAGCGGTTTGATGTTATCCTGGCAGATGATAGCAAGGTGTATGAGCCGCTTGCTGCTATGAATATGGTACGTTCTCTTTCTTTACGATCACGGAGTGCTGATATGTTTAGGGCATTCGGGGTGGTCTTCCCATGAAAGTTAGGGAGAGGTTCGAAAGGCGTGATTTACATTAATTGTTGTGAATTCGAATTATTCAGAGAATTCCATAGCGATTGTTAAAGTAGAGAGTGCGTGCACGTAGTATCCTTCGTGCCAATAAATTCTCCAACGGCTACTTCCGGCCATTTCCCCTCCTTCGGCTATACCAGCTCCCTCTGTAAATTTGATTCGCTTTGTTACCTTCTTACTCTGCCCTCTAATTAAAATTCCTGTATGGCGACCACAGCAGACACAGGCACAGCCTCTCCAGGAGACGCCTTGCCCAAACCCAGCTTCAAACGCGTCTACCAAGCCTGCGAGAACTGCCGGCGCAAGAAACAGCGCTGCAACTTAGGAGATCCAGCCAGTCCAAACCTACCCTGCAATACCTGTCGCAGAGCAAGTCTACCATGTGTGCTCCCTAAGAAGAAGCGAAAGGGCCGTCCTCCGAAGACATCTCGCGACGGGCGAAGCAGAACTGCAGTTGCGATTACTCCGAACCCTGGTAATAGTGCAGATGGTGATTCCACGTCTCACCCCGCTTGGCAGGCATCTATGGGTTCGTTCGAGCCTGTTGTTGAGACCCGTGATGATGTCTCTAGCTCTGGGGGTAGTCTCGACCAAACACCGACGAGCTACGCGCAGCAGATGGCTAGTCAAAGGCTGGCGATGTTCCCATTGCGGAATACATCAGACGCCATAAGACTTCTAGACCAGGCAGAGGGGAAATCAGGGGATGACCGAGGACCGAATACTCAGGACGCACAGCAGGATGAACAGCATCTGACTCCAGGGGAAACAGCAAATATTCTGGGTTCAAATGTTTCCAGTCCACCCTTCTTTCTACTTCAAGAAGGATTTATCGACGAAACAGCTCTATTCAGGCTTTTCAGTTTTTATGTCCGCTCTGTCCATCCGGTTACGCCGTTGATTCCGTATAAACGGATGCAGATCACACCGGAGCATATCCTGAAAATGGCAGGCGAAGAGCCGCATTTTATGGCTGCAATTCTAGTGGTTACGGCCTCTCTAGCGGGTGACCAGACGCTGCATGGCCGGCTATGGCAGAGAGTGCAGAGTCTTTTTGCAGAGGTGGCAATAAAAGGTGTAGATGCGTCTATCGAGGTTATTGAAGGGTTGATACTACTCTCTGGTATGTGATAGGAAGCTTTGGACTTATCCAAGTTAATCAGAGATGCAGAATATCCCCCGAACATGGGCCATGGCACCGGACTTGGTGATGAGGATCGAATGTCGTGGATGACTGTCGGAACGGTGAGTTTAGCCTGCTCCTCCTGTCTTTATATGAATTGACTTTGTAGGCTGTAAGGTTAGGATATCTCCTGGGGCTTGAGAAATTGGGAATGCAAGCGGAGGATTTGGACGAGAAGCTAGCCCCTGATCGTGATAGGGGAAAGGTCGCTTGGAGCTGTAAGTCTAACACAGCTGGAATGGTTAACATGCTAATAATTACAGATTGCTACTTGCTCGACCGGCAGATTTCTATTCGCGTAGGGAAGGCGTTCTGGCATAGGAGTGAGTGCCAATGCCCTTACCAGAGAAGCGTCTAATAATACTAGGCCCTGGAATGACGCATCAGCATCTGCACATGGATCCTGCTGAAGACTTTCCTGAGATGCGCGACATACCTGGTGTACAGGATGACTATGCTGGGTATCTGCAGTGTCTTGTTCATATAACGCAGGTCCTTTCGAATGCCCACGACCTCTTATATCCTTCTAAAAGCCGCTCGGCAGCTTTGGCAAAGGCCGAGCATTACTATAAACATGTTGACGAGTTTACGGAGAGTAAGAAATATACTATAATTCGTTAGCATGCACTGCTAACCTCTCAGCGCTATCCGCATTCCGCAGTCGATGGCAGAAGAAGACGTGGCGGACTTATCCTATTAACGAATGTGTTTGGATAACATTTGTGCGTGGTTCATTTAGAATCTAACTGTTATACTGATTATCTCTGATAGCACCATCTCCGGCTGTATATCTACTCCTTCTCTTTGCAAGCATATATGCAGCGGGCTGGTGGAAATGACACACATCGCCCTTTAAATTACTTTCCAACTGGTCTCATGGGATGCTCTGATGCTCGTTTTATTATTGAAGCTATTAATGCGGCGGTATATTACCACAAAGTATAATTCCAGTCCTATATCTGACCATACTTCCAGGCAGACGTCCTCCGCCTCGCAATAGGCAGACTCCATCCTTCAAAAGTGCGTTGCTTGCCATACTCAAACAACTCCCTAACTCCTATCAGGCCCTGTCATACCTACCACTCCGGTTCTTCCTCTACTTCAGCCACGCAGGGGTATTCCTCCTCAAAGCCGCCGTGATTGTCCCCCTCCCAGCATCTCAAAAGCGAGCCATCCTACGCTTAATCCGCGCCCTCACAAAATGCATGGCAACCGCTTCCTCGGACACTAAGCATCCTGGCGTCCGCTACTCCTCCGCCTTGCACACTTTACTGGGCCGTATATACCGCGATCAAGACCTGCAGACTCCATCTCTTACCCGTCCGTCCTCGCCCAGGCCGGCTGCAAATACCAGTGTGGACTGGTCCGACTCTATGTCTAATAACTTACTTGATAGTATTGGCGAGAGTGATAACAGTCTTCCCGCCTTACTGGGCAATAGGGAGTCTTCGTTTGTCGCTGAGCAGCCGTTTCAGGGTCTGGCGTCTGATATTGATGCCCTTTTTGGCCTTGCGCCGGAGGAGTCGCCTTTGAACTCAGCTGGAGGTGGGCCGTTACCTTCTGAGCCATTTGCATCGCTGTTTGGGAATGATGATAGGGAGTTTTGGGAGCCTTTTACGTCGGGGGTTATGGACTGGAATATGGTATAAATTCTTTATCTGTTCATTATATGTTACGAAAAGGTTATATTGGCTATTGGGCCTGCCAGTATACACCAAGGAGAATAGCGAGGAAAATGGATAAAAGAGCCAGGACGGGCTGTTGGCTGGTTTTATAACATGTCAGTGACTGTAATGGGTGTTTATGTTAGAGTACATACCTTGCTATCAATCGCGATTTCTCGTTTGCAGTTATTTGGCTGGACTCGGATGCTGATGTTTGAGGACTCTAACAAGGAAGCGAGTCAGTACACCTCGAGGTATTAATAGGCAGTATGTTTTCAACTTACCTCTGTGCAGTATCCAACGAGATAATCTTTCATTAGCTCTTTTGCTTCCTCGGAATGCTGCACGTCTTCCCACGCTTTCGTCGCGTCCTTCCCTCCCTCGCCGAGAAGGACCAAGTCACCACCGGGGTGCTAAATAATATTAGCAATAGCTCACGTTTCGATAGGCTATCTACCTCATTGACAAAGGTATGAGCATCGTAAACTGTATCAGAACGGCGTTAGTGAACGCTACAACGGGGGTTTGGCAGCCAACCTTTTCCATGGATCAGTAAATGAAGATTATTCTTGTCGGCAAGACTTGAAAGCTGAGCCCTTGAAAACTCCCGTTTCTCGGCCATGGTATAGTTTCAAATGTTGGAGTAAACCGAGTAAACCTAGATCTGGTTCCTGGTATGCCCTAAAGTACTCCAACTTCACGGGCATTTCTTTATAAAGTGGCCGTTACTAGCCGGATGGGCAATATGCCTCCAATCACCTACAGACAATTACGGTCTCAAGTTTTACCCCAGACCCCAGATTCAATACTTAAGTAAATAAGTACCGGCACATAATCCTTTTTAACACTCAATTTTCACTCCTCGCTCTTTCTTTCAGCTCATCACCCATAATTTACCGCTATGAGCCCAAAATCGGTTTGCACGGAGCATGATGACATTGCTAAACCCGTGGACGTGGCCGTTGCTCTACGGGCAATGCCCTCCTTTCTCCAAAACATGACCGAGGAAGAGAGGGTTCGGATGGAGCGTAAACTGGTCCGAAAGATCGACTTCCGGCTGTTGGTTATGACTTTCGCTATGTATGTCCTCAACTACCTTGATCGGAACAACATCGCCTCTGCAAAGCTCGGCGGTTTGGAAGAAGATCTTGGGCTGAAGGGGAATGAGTTTCAGGTATGATATTTCTGGTTTTGTCTGATGTTGTTGTCTAAAATGTATAGACCACAGTCAGTATTCTCTTCGTTGGGTATATTTTGATGCAGGGTAGGTGCACAATTAAGCATTAAGATGGAGGGTATGTACTGACTTACTTGACAGTCCCCTCAAACTTGCTTCTTAATAAATTTGGAAAACCGTCCATATACCTCCCAACAGCGATGGTGATCTGGGGGACCATCTCAACCGCCACAGCCGCAGCAACCTCGTTCAGCGGCCTAGTCGCCTGTAGATTCTTCCTTGGGTTCGCGGAGGCAGCCTATTTCGTGGGTCTTCGAATTTGTCAGAATATATTGGTACTATCAGAGACATGCTGACGATATTTTGACATACTAGCCTGGTTGCCTATACCTCCTGTCATGCTGGTATACCCGCAAGGAAATGGTGAAACGAACTGCGTTGCTCTACTCGGGCTCTATAATTTCGGGCGCCTTTTCTGGACTTATTGCGGCGGGTGTTATCAATAATCTAAATGGTGCCAAAGGGCTATTGGCCTGGAGATGGTTGTTTATTATTGAGGGCGCAATTACTGTAAGCCCCTACCCTCACTGGCCATACATAATCTTTACCTGCACTACTGACATCATTGCGATTGATAGATTGCAGTTGCCTTTCTCGCCTACTTCATTATACCGGATCTTCCGCGAACGACATCCTGGCTCAGTGAAGAAGAGAAGGAAATAGCCGCGTGGAGACTCGAAGAGGATATCGGAGAAGACGACTGGGTAGACGGCGAGCAGCAGTCATTCTATCTGGGGGCTAAGAGGGCATTCCTGTAGGTTCTCAAGTCCTCGCTAAACCCTAATTGAGTGGCTAACTCCCTTTTACCGTCCTAGTGACTACAAAGTCTGGCTCCTCCTTGGTACAGTATACGGCACAACATCCGCGGGCTCTATAACGAATTTTTTCCCAGCGTGAATACCCTATGGCTAATAACTCTTTTGGCTATGCTAATAACGACTAGTGTAATGAAAGGCCTCGGAAGAGGAGACGTCGAAACCCTTCTTCTTACGACACCTCCCTACCTGATTGGCGCTGTAGCTCTCATTGGGAATGCCTGGCACTCTGACAAGACCGGCGAGCGGTTTTTGCATATCCTCATACCGGCTGTCCTTGCAATCGCAGCGTTTATTCTCGGCGCTGCGACTACATCTTTTGTGCCTCGTTATATGTGAGTTCATTGCATTTGTTGAGGTGAACGTTGAGAAATAACAGCTCCTAGATCTATGTGTTTCCTTATCAGCACGATATACTCGGGGTATATTGTTGGTTTGGGATATATCTCAAACGGTATCTTCCCCCTGTCTCTTCTATGGGTACACACTAACAAGAAATAAACAAATAGTGATTCCCCGACCAGCAGACAAACGCGCCGCGGCAATAGCAATAATAACATGTCTGAGCAATGCCTGCCAGATTTATACCTCTTATTTCTATCCTAGTGAGTTGACAAAAACCTGCACCATCGCAAGCCGAAAGCGCAACACTAACCAGAATCACTACTGCTAGACTCAGATGCCCCACGATACACAAAGGCCTTCTGTATCAATGTCGCCATGCTCGCTATGAGCTGTGCCTTTGCGACAGTACTGCGGATTTGCCTCGGGAGGGAAAATAGGAAACTGGATGCGGAGGATGTGACCATGGAGGAGAATGGCATACGTGGGCTTGGGTTTCGGTATTTGGTTTGAGATGCCTTTAAACTTGACTTGTATATGTAATTGAATCAAGCGCTGTCATGGGAAGGATTCATTTGAAGTATACATTGAAGTATATAGTGCAGCAGAAACGCATTAATGCACAGATGACAAAGAATAGCTCATCACGTGTATATTTATGCACAAACACAAAATCCACGCTCCAAACCAACCATCCTAACAACCACCAACACCCCACCACAGTCAAAAACTGTTAAATACAAAATGCCGAGCGTCCCAACAACAAAGGACGTCATCCCCGGCGCATCAGTCAACATAATCCTCAAAGCTGACCAGCGCACAGGCCGCACCGTCTCGGGCGCTATAGCCGATGTGCTCACCCGCGGAAACCATCCGCGGGGTATCAAGGTCCGGCTCACGGATGGTCGTGTGGGGAGGGTGCAGTCTATGAAACTGGGTACTGGAGGAGGGGATGGTACCAGTGATCCTCCTACACCTCAAGTGCAACCGGCTGAGGATTGGGCGCCGCGAAGGGGGAAAGGTCGGGGGAGTGGTCGAGGAGCTACTGAGGACTCGGAGGCGGGACTTCCATCGAGTGATATTGGTCTGGATGCGTATATCACGCAAGGCAGGAAGTCCCGGCAGAATGGGAAGGGGAGGGGGAAGGGGAGAGGTGGGAATCAGGATGCGTCTCAACAATCACAACTTGGGGATGAAAGCCCGCCGCCGCCGGTGGAAGCGGCTGCAGTGACTTGTCCTGTTTGCGGGGACTTTGAAGGCGATGAAATGGCTGTTGCGCATCATGTGGGAAGCCATTTTGCGGAGTGAAAGGTCAAGGTAATCTTGCCAGGCTCTTATCCATGTCCCAATTCGGGATCCATGAGTCAACTACCTACATTGAAGTCTCCCTGTATCGCTGTGGCGGCGGCAGTCAGTACATTGTCCTCCTCGATATCAGAAGATGCGACTCTACAATGAAGAAAGGAACATTCTGCATCCCCCGCCAACCCACGCTAGGAGAAACAGCGCTCAGCTACTCGTCCAGAGTGCATACCACCTAGCTGGAACGAGCACAGCGGCCTCGATACCTGCTCCCCTACCCCTTGCGCTGATGCCACTCTACCGAATAACAAGGGCCAGACGGAGACCACACTGCCCGACGCCAGGACTACTTGCCATACTTGGACTTCCAGTCCGGGCACCAATCACGCTGGTATTGAGAAGGCATCCGAAAAGCAACTCTGGAATTTGTGCCAATCAGGGTGTGCGGTGCTTCATCCATCTGTCTGGGAACTCATTTTCGTGCAACAGAAAGTGAGGGGGGATGTTTCATGCGCATGGATTCCTTGTGTATCGGGCGTCTTGCAAGATGCTGAGAAGGAGATTCATGCAGGCAGCGGGTGTTGCGAGGAATGCTTGCTCAGGTGAGGGGTTTGTGGAGCGGCAAATGCAGAACTTAAAAGATAGTATAATGCAAGGACTTAGGAAGACATGAAACAGTAGATGGTATGGAAGCAGAATGAAGGTTGAAGAAGAGAAAGAATGCATCCATTGGCATCGCAGGCGATGCAAGGAGGGGGTGCATGATTGCCTGCTGCAAATGTTGCCCCACTATAATAACTCTAAAAACCACTTGGCAAAACTGGATGATGCAGTCGAGCAACAAATTTTTTAACTCTAAGTAAATTATTCAAGGTGAACAAACAAAAAGAGAAGGCAAAAAAGATCAGATGATAACGGCAGGATTCGAACCTGCGCGGTTTCCCACTAGTACCTGAAACTAGCGCCATAACCACTCGGCCACGTTATCTGATTATGCAAGATTCTTCAATATTTGGCTACGAGAGCTGGAGCTTAATTTGAACAGATTAGGCCGCCTGCAGGCCCTCAGCAGGCTGTGCATATGCAAATACACCCATCACAAACAACATTCTTTTACGGAATGAAAGAGACTTGGAGGGTACTTCTATAATACTATAGCATCGTTGATAGATATAAATGCAAAGAGCTGTGGCCACTGTAGCTATTCAACAATAGCTTTTCCGATATATATTTCGGGTAGTGTTCTTAATGATTCTTAATGCTCGCACAAAGGCGTTTTTGACCATTAGTAACAGGCTTGCTTATGAAGACACCAGCAAGACGTGAAGTGGACTTTCATAGCAGGCTAACTCGGTAGCGAAGATACCCAGGGGTTGGGCCTTTCTACAGAGTACTTAGGGCCGCCGAGCACCTGAGATGACAACATCCTCCGTCTACCACAAGCCCAACCCGCGTTTTCAAACAACCCAGTGAATAATAGATTCTCATAATTATAAATGATAAGAGCCACTTTTTCTCGCTACCCAAAAAGTGCTCAAACTGCTGATTCAGTGATAACGACAAGGCCTCACCCTCGCCTTGAAGTGTGGGACCCCACGATGCGTGGTGCCAGCACATATACATCCTACATACATCCCACATCCATAGCCTTTGGCCTGAAACCGGTTGAAGTTTCTCTACAAGACAGGAAAGATACGGACATTGGCTAGCGAGAGATACGAATAAAGTCTATTGCATGCCCCGCACCGAAAACGACAGGCAAGCCGGATCAACCTCACAGCCTCATTATTATCACAGCACCCACGCACGGTCCCAATATTCAAGCCCCCATTGGCACTGGAGCTTTGGACAGTGATCACGCCTTAAAGTAGTTTGCAGACCAGCAGTGGTCTGGGCTTATTTGGAATTGTCTTCCTTTCCTTGCTTTTTCTTTTTACTAAACCGGTTCTATACGGCAAAGGCCGCCCCGCGTGCTCGACGAACGAACTTGGACTTCGTGGCTCGACAGCTGCTCGGTACGTACTTGTCAGCTTTAGCCTAGGATGCGAGGGTAATCACGCGGGAATAATGCCATCCAACCACCCAGAAATGTCCTTCCAAATCAGGTCTAGGTAGGCCAAGGATGTGAGAAAGGGTGTATCCTATGTAAATCGCGCATGGATGAGGGGCCCGTGTTTGGGTGTTGTCTGAGAACGGTGTCAGATGAAGCATGCAGCAATTAGCATGCTGAGACCCGGGATGTAAGCCGGGCTCCGAGAGATAACTCTAGTAAAGTACGAGGTACTACCCCACGAGATCCTGCATGACAGCACCTGCATTGCGGAGGATACGCTAGACATCGCTCCAAGTCAGTCACGCATCAGCTTCAAACCCTGGATGAAGTGGTCGCCGTCGATATTGAACTGAACACATGCATTATCCCAAGAACGAATAGGGGTTAAATGAGGATCGGATTGCCAATGTTGACTGTCCTCATCCCTTTCCTCTTATTGGAGGTGATCCCTCGTCCTGTATCCTGAACCAAGGAATCGACCATTTCACCCCGCACGGCTTGACAAGTTCAGGCTCCACGTTGTCAGGCGGCACGGGAATACTGTTCAAAACAGGCCCAGCCGCTGACTCTCACCAGCACGATGACTAGAGTAGCATCGCAGATAGCTCATCTGAAAGACGACCGCCGCGTAAGCCTGACGGCACGGACTGCAGTGGCACGACCTGTCATAGGTATGGAATCCTGGAAAACGCCAATGACGTGACTCGCACGGTTATACGCAGAGCGATGCGGCTCTGGGATCGATGCTGGGAGTTCGACCGAGCTTTGGTGGAGAAAGCGATAGCCAGTCCTTGACGCCGCCGTGAGGCCCTCGGAAAGCTTTCGTTTCTGTCTGGATCAGTTGGACAGGTTTCATATCATCCCAGCCATTTCCCCGAGACAGACTCGTTTCCTCCGCCAAGAAGCGGCTCAACAAAGGCGAGTTCATCATCAGCGTGTTTTATTGGTGGATGGTTGGAGGCTCAATTTCTCGCCACTGCCGATGCCAAATGTACGGTGAAGCGCCGCAATGGGGCCCTTTCCTAGTCCCTGAAAGGTTTAATGACTTTGGACTGAGCGGCCGGAACACAGAGGCCAGAACACAGAATCGATAAGTCCTTGCTGTGGGATAGTCGTGGCTTCTGACTAAGAGGAGTCTTCGGCTTGCACAGGATGGTGCTGTGTAACTCTGAAGCTGGGGAAAACATATTCTATAAATACAGCTACTTTGTGGATCATTGCATTCGGATCTCGGCAATATACACGTTTCTCGAATCAATTGGCTCTTTGGGATCTTTCTTCAGCATCCGACAGAGGCACCCGACAAGGATCCTCGGTCAAGTACCTGACTAGGAAAGCTTCGAGATAAGTTCTAGGATAGTTCTGGAACGTCAAGAATCGATGCTAAGGGTTCTTAACTTTGTTCTGGAAGCTTTCCATGCTGAGCGTTTTATCTTGGTAGAGGATTCAAAGCAAAGTCCAGGGAACAAAGAGGATTTCGAGTAAAGCAGCCGTGGGCCAAGTGAGGGGAAGCGGAAGCCATTAGCCCGGGCAAAATGAATGCGAGTACAGGGATTCCGATTTATCCTTGCAGTTAGTCAAGTTTGTTCTGCACCGTAGTACAGGGACAATGGCCTGGATGTACCCCTCACGATAAGAGCAGGAGCCCACAGTATGTCGATTAGAAGAGAGCCTTGAGCGTATATGATTGGAACTTCACCGAGGTGGAACAGCAAACAAAGAAGTCAAGGACCACAAGCCGGTGAACACGTTGACAGTGGATGGGCAAAGTCGACAATTTGACGCAGATGTACGCATTGGCAGTGCAGCAGGATGTCGAGTATACTCACTTCATGCTCGGATAGCATCACGCGGTGAGTTACCTCAGACTCACGTTTGGTCGAGGCTATGTTGAGCGCAGTCTCGTGGGCCGTAGCTCCTGCAGCAACTGGGGTGGGACGGTGGGAGGCTGTGCAGCGGTAGCCCGGGATTGCGAAGCCTTCCTATTAGGAGCAAGGGCAACCCCGGAAAGGAAAACAAGACTGCTCAGACGCAATTTTGGGGAAACAGCGTAGCTTTGGTTGTAAAGTGTTCAGCCTTGTCGGACTGGCAGCCTTGGACTTCGTCGGGATGGGTAGCACCGCCGCTGGGTGGCCTGCTTGGTGGCCTGCGACCGAGTGTGGGCTTCATCACAAGACCTACACTGGTGGCTTTAGGGCGTCCGTCAGCAAAAGAATCAGCAGTAAGTGAAGGATGAGCAAACTCTTGCCGATGAAGTCGTAGTCAAGTAGCGATCCAAAATAATCGGCCGAAGAGGACTCAGCTCTGGTGGCTGGCGAGTCGCCACAAAGTGAGATGGGGCCAGCAGTGAGAGTCAGCAGCCTTGCCACTAAAGTAGGGGAAAGATCTGAGTTACTGGACGATCGTGACCGGATGGCCCAAAGGGGCGAAAGTCGAAGCCAGACAGGGGCGGGTGTTGCACTGGTGGTAACTTGGTGGTGTTGTGGGAAAGTGGGAACGCGCCGGTACTGGAAATTTGGGAAGATGAGGCTCTCACGCTCAGCACCCACACCGGAATCTTTGGCTTTCACTCCATCCATGGAACTGATCCATTTCTCATTCCAAGCCCGTGCTTCAATTCACGCTTTTATCTCCACATTCTTGCGAAGTTGAGCCTCATGTCGCCGTAATAAATCGGTCGCCGTTCAATGTCTGCTTCGCTCCACCATAACAAGGGTCTTTCCCGCCTAAACACTTCACTATTTTCCCTTCCTAGCTGCTCAATTCCTTAATTTTCTACCTTGGAGATCAGATGTCGAAGATCAGTTCGCTGCATCGGTTCGTTTGTCCTCTCGTTCCTTTAGTTCCCCGGCGTCCTGTCCGCTCTTCTGCCTCTAGAAGAAATGACAAAGAACCTGGATTCCATCCCATACGATGTCTTCTACCAGGTGGCTTCGACTCTCGATTGCCATGATTACATCCACCTCAGCCAAGCCAGCCGCGCTCTCAACGCCCTGACCAGAGGCGATTCCATTGCTCGAAACACCGTCAGGGTGCGCCTCTCCCCAGTCCCGTTCACCTTTCGTGGCAAACACTGACTTGACCTGTCGCAGAGCACACTTTCCCATACAAGGGAAGGGAGAGAAGCGAACAGAGCCAAGTCTGGCTACCGCAAAGCTATCGGACATCTGTACGACATAAAGGAGTCCTTTGCAACCGCTGAGCCTTACTCAGCGTCTGTCCTTGGCTACGGAAGCTCTTTCCTCTACACCGGGGGCTCGCTGTGTTACATCTACAATGATGAAATCCGTGCTCTGGACGTGCGTGGTGCCAGCCGCGTCGAGCAAGTTTTGAATCTCCCCAACGTTCTGCGGCGACTAATTCCCGGGTACAACTCCGACAACGGGATGACACAGGTCTCACTCATGAATTACAGCGATTGGATTGTTGCATTCCTGGTAGAAATGGAAGACAGGGCTGAGGCTTACATTTTGGCTCTCGACCTGCGGCGCCAGTTGCCAGGGAAAAGCCCCCGTCTCAGATGCCGAAAGGCAATTCAATCAACGCAACGGTTATTTATTCGGCACAACAGCAGATATCTTTACTACGGGACACATTCTGCGCTTGGATTTAACGGCTATACTCAATGGGAGGTCAACTGTGTGGATTTGAGGGATGGAAAAACACAGAGTGAAAATATGGTTGTGTTGGATAAATTCGCCGGCAATGAGATTGGGCAAACTGTGTGCTTTGAAGTTTACCAAGACCACCTTTACGCTATATCAACCCTGGTTGATTTCGAGGAGGAGGAAGTCGACTGGACCTCATATTACGTTTGGATCTGCTTGGATCCCAAGCTCACAATACACAAGGACGGCGTCAAGACCCACCGCACCTGGCGTCGACAGCACCGAGAGGGCCCGATCAATGACACTTGGTCCGACCTCTCACTCAGAGAGGACGAAGAAACTGGACAGCCAATGATTCTGGAGTGCCGCAGGGAGTGGCGTGATGGTGGGAGTCAGAACTGTCGAACGTACTACGTTCAGCAGCTGCCGGCGCCTGCCGACGTCGACAAACAACAGCCGCCCTCTGACTACTACCTGACACCTCTACCTGACGAGCCACTCGCTAAGACCCTGGACGAGAACTGCAAACCTAATTATGAGCGACCAAGAAAGCGTCTCCGCAGACACTACCACTCCGAGTACGAGGGGGGCGCCGAACCACAGCCTAGACGGGACTTCATCCTGGCCAAAACCAAGTTCCGCACATATAATATCTCCGCATCCAGCTATTTTGACCTCGTGAATGACCCGCTCCCAAAGGCGCGAAGCGGCGAGCTTGTGCCCCGTGATCGAATGCGAATACGCGTCGTATCGAGGAAGCGAAAGTGTCCTATCGATGAGGAAGGTATTCAGGTGAAGCCGGGGTTTCTGTTCAAACCTGAGCTTAGCGAAGCAGACGGGCGTTTAGTAGAGAACAGTGAGGAGCGTTTCGAAACCCGGGGCGTCCACCTCTGGCCCCCCGATGACGCTCCTGAAGAATTAAATAACTTACTCTGCCCCTCCAAGCGGAGCGGGCAAGTTCAAGCTCTGGCCGACGATAGATCCATTGTGTACTCGGTGAACCGGGACGGTCTCCAGCCTGGAGACCAGGCGTTTATCCTCATCAACTTTGACCCTTCGCTGCGGCTGCCAGGGCTGAAGCGTTTGAATTTCGGCAGGCATCTTGGCGCTCCAGCAAAGACTGACGCGCCGGTTGGTATTGAACGGCCGAACGCGAGTGACGTTGGCCAGGATCGGTCAGCCATGCAGACAACAGTTGCAGGGAAACAGCCCAGCAAAAACGTGCCAACTGTCCGGGAAGAGCCGGCAATGTACCTCGCCATCGACCGTGGCTTCTGGCTTCGATGACTCTCGGGCGAAGGGGCTGACGGTTGAGGTCAGGAGGCGGAGGCAGTTTGGCACACTATGCACAGCCACTGCAGGCAACAGCAGCAGTATTGTGGAGTAGTGGATGGAGTAATCTTAACTAAATAATATGCAGAATTACAGATCGAATGCTACGTCTGATACAATGAAACCGTGAAACGCGTGATAGCCTCCAGTGCAGAAGAACCGACGGAGTTAAAGCAAAGCAACTTGAAGCCGCTTGAAGCAAACAAACCAACCCCCTTCCCAAGCATGGCCGTCTTACTCTCGCAAATAAGATTGGACGAGTGGATGAAACAGTCCTCCCTCAGCCTCGTTCGTCAAGACTAGGCCCCAAATTACTAGCTCGACTGCCTCGCCAAGGAAATGCCTGTTCAATCCATGCTGCGGCTTTTTTTCGCCTGTGACTGGTTTCATATCCTACACTGCTTTGGGACAAACGTTGCTGTCGGGGCCCACATCGGGCAGTCATCCTTGGACCACAAATCTCGTGTCTTCGTCATTACGGGGATAAACTAACTATGCCTTTTTTCTGCGTCAATCCTTCTGCACAAATGCTGTCGCAGGACCGACCTGAGATATAACTTGGCGGGAGTTCATTCCCCTTCGGCCACGCCACCGTATCCTTACACAGCGTCGTTGATCAGCGTGGCAACAAAACGCCAACGCCCGGGCAGGAATAGTAATTCGTCTGCACAGACCGACCTCCTTTTCCTCCCCGCTCAAAGATATTGCTGTGATGCCTAAAGCCATGTCATCATCAGCATTTTGAACCCCGTACGCCACATGACTACCTCGCAAGCCATCAAAACCCGTTTCCCTTCTACGAAGACAGCCAACGTTGACCTGGAGCTGAAGCTTAAAAGCGAGACTGAGTGGGGCAATTTGAGTCATGCCAGAGTAATCCCAGCCGCGTCTGTCAGCAGAGGGAAATCGTGCACTACGAGTCCGGACCTGGCTCTCTTCGAGAACCTCAAGAACTATCAACACGAGCCACTTCTCCGCAAGGGATTGGAATGATCCCCTCGTTCCCCACTCCGATCTCCCCTGTTCCACCTCTGCCTAGGTTAGGATACGAGCATAACGAAAAGAGGCCCCAACTCCGAGCACGCAATATCAGGCCTTAACCTTGTCTCGACGGACTGGGATTGACCGAAGGATCGATCTCGCATGCCGTTTTGGGAGAACAGCCAAGCCAAGAATGCAGTCTCCAGACCCAAGAGCAGAGACGTCGTATCTGATTTCTCAAATGGGGTGAAGCCGTCCATGACTGCACCTGATTGGCCAAAACGCACAAATTCCCACCTTTTACCATTCAGGGAGATCCTTTCGCCGTTGGCCATTCGTGATCGGTTTCTTCACCGCTCGAGATATGTGATGGTTAACGGAGTCGCCTTGTCAGTGCAGTTATCGGGATTGGTGGGGGCTCTCTTCCTGCGGTGCAGATCTTCCTGAAAGAAGGGACAGTCTTCTGGGGAGTCAATTCCCTGATCAGCTTTTTCCCTGCCCTTTGAAGTCTTCTGGCCTGTGCCGTCTTGGAGCGGGGCTTCAAACGGCAAACGGTCCTTTTTATTTGCGGCTGACAAGGGTGGATAAGAGTGAGATTGGAAAGAGGTTCTGGCTTGAAGCGCCTATCATTTACCGATATTATGCGCTTCCAGCAAGGTGAAGGCCTCGAGAGAAGAATCGAAAATCTTCCGATTACCATCGAAGAAGCCCGGATGGTGAAGGGGGCTTTTAGCGAATTAAATTCCAGTCTCAGCCTCCCATTCTCCATTAAGGAGGGCTCTTCTTCTCTGAGTTGGACCGGCATATTTGGCCTAAAATTCCCGGTAGTTTACCTTCCGATCTGTCAGCAGAGAGTCAAGGTCCTTGCACACTCTGTTCTGCTTTTGTTACACTGTCTTTGGTTTGATAAGTATTCTGAAGTTGAGCAGCTCCGAATACGCACACAGAACAATGGCAATAGCCTTGACATGACGCATCCTACTATAATAGATAAGCCTCCTTGTGAGAATACAGACTAACTTCTTCTGATATACTTACTGTAGAGCATAGTGCCAGCTTTCGAAGTCCGATGCCTCACGCAATCTTCACCCCGTATACTTTATTCACCATCAAACCCTTCTAGACCGAGTAACCACGACCCAGCCCCTCCCAATCGCGACTTCCTCTTGAGGTAATCCAAACTGCATAGGTCAAGGAAGGAACGACCAGAGAATTTTGCTGTACCTGCCTTGTATAACCCTTTCGAGGGACCCGCCTTCCTCCTGATACAATCACTTTCCCCATCGCGCCTTCCTGAAGGAACCGATAATAATCCAAGGAAGGAACAACCGTGCCTTAATAATCATACCTGCCCGATACAACTAGCTTTTGAAGTGGCCGTACTTGCCATTTATAGCACAGGTTCTCCATCATACCTTCCGCGTTCATCCCCGGAACCTCTGCAATTTCATACGGTAGGAGGGAAGAAAAACCGACCAGTTGCACCTTCTTGCCGAGCCAGCGTGGTGAGCTTCATTTTAGCAAGGCTTTTATCTCCTAGGCAACAGAGGTTGGTGAACTGCAGTCGTTCATTCTGTCCTGGTAGTTTTGCATCTCAAAACGTTCATCACTCGATGTCATAACGGTGGTTTTCTAACCTTCATGTCATGGCGCTGTCCAGTCTTGTACAGCTTGAAATCTCCTTGGAACAGCTAAGAGTCAACATAGATGTTTTACCTCTCAGTCTGGAGTTTCCGTTTCTGCAAAAGACACATCATAGATATACATATTCCGACGAGTCAGAGGTGAAACATCTATTGAATTTCCAGGCTTATGTTAGTTATCAATACAATAACCATCCACTTGTCCTGCCATAAGGTTTGCACAACCCATTCGCAGGTTGCATTTGCCGCTTTCATTGCACGAATGCCATTGTACCTTCCCAATATGCTCTCATCTACAAGGAAAGAGCACTCAATCCATCCCTGCCGTAGTTTCCGTATAAACGGAATCTCAGGTCGGGTTGCACTTGCCTCATGTAACTGGCAATCCCGCTTTCCTCATCTGCAAACGCACTTTCCGCGCAATATTCCAATATATCAGGAAAGAACAACTAAGACAAGCGCTTCCATAAGAAGGTCTATAGGATGCCTTCCTACGCACCCCCACCATCAATATCAGCACTACTCGCTCCTCTTCATAACCCTCGGCAGAAACACCCAGTTCGCGGCCATAACGCCATACAACACCAAACAAATCGGATGCAGCACAACAGTCCCAAGCCCAACCCGTGCACTCTGCGCCATCAGCCCAGTCATAAACGGAAATACAGCGCCCCCGCTACTCCCAAGGGCACTGACAAAGCTCAGGCTCGATAACTGGATCTTCCGCGGTAGTAGTCTTGCGAAGATTGCCATTGCGCATGGGTATACCGCGCCTAGAAGCACGCCTAGGATTGCCACTGCCACGGCCTCGCCGATTACGTTGGGGATTAGCCAGGTTAGGAGTTGGAAGGCGATGGCGCCGACGGTCATTATTGTGACGGCGATTTTCTCGCCGATGCGGTGGGAGGGATAGACGAGAAGGAAGCGGCCTAGGGTGATGCCTGCCCAGAAGCCGGAGCTGACGTAGCCGATTTGGGAGGGTGAGCTGGAGCGATGGGCTATTAGGAAGGAGACGACCCAGCCGGAGACGGAGACTTCGGCGCCTTGGTAGGCGAAGATGAAGAGGGCGCCGAGGATGGTGGTGCGGTTTTTGAGGGAGTTTTTGAGGACTTCACGGCGGGTAGGATGTTCGTCTTGTCTGGTGTTGGTTTGGACGAGATTTGGTGCATTTTCCTCGAACTTGAAGAATGCCCAGCAGGCGAATACCATGTTGAGGACAGATACCGCCAGGGTTATGGTATAGAATAACGACCACTGGATACCACTTGACACCATGGCTGTTGCGAACAAGGGCGAGACAACACCGCCGATTCCATAGGCACCAGAATAACACCCCAAGGCTGTAGTCACATTAGGAAGGTTTGTGCAGAAGACATTATTGAACGCAAGAGTAAGCGCCAGTCCAAACCCTAAAACGGCGAATGCAACCACGACCGCAGGGAACGGCGGATGGCAGGCAATAATCACGTAACCCGCAGTGGTGAAGCCTGTAGCAAGCGCGTAGCTTTTGCAGCGGCCGAGCTTTGCATTGATACTGTGCGAGACCGGAGCCGCAAGGATAAAGCCTATGGCGTTGGCAATGAAGATGAGCGAGACCGTCGCGTAGCCGATAGTATAGTCCTTCTCGATGTATGGGAGGAGAGCACCAGGGGCACTGTCGTTCATTCCATTTCCGAGACTCATGAGACATGCGCTGATCAGCTGCCATTTGGTCTTCCAATGGATGTTTGTCCGGGCGATTTCTGGGTCTGTCGCTTGAGGTTCGGCCTCGTCGGTAGTTAGAACATCTGCTGTAGGCGCAGAATGTGCTTTTGGAATGGGCGAGATGTCCATCTCGTAGGGTCCATCTTGCGAAACAGCCCTGTTTCTGGATGGGGAAAGCGTAGAGCCAGGGGCTTGTATAGCTATCTCGGTGGTGGCCATTTTGTAGCGCGTAGTTGGTAGAAAATATTTTCTAAAATCAGGAAGTGAAATGAAGGAGTAGAAGAAGAAGGCAATAGTGATTAGAAATCAAACTCAAAAAGATTGGGAAATGTGGAAGCAGAACTGCACTAGGAAGATATACGTTACTTTACTTTACAGGAGTAATTGGACATCACCCGGCGCATTTGAGAACGTAAACTTTGGCGGGCCTGACATTTAAACCCGATTATATTCGGATACCGTCTATTAGTGAAACGGCACAATAGCCAAGCATAAATTGAAGACATATAAGATTTAAGATTGTAACAATTATCTTGCTTGCTGGGACTAGCGCATGGTGGTGGCTCCCCAGCCCATCTCTTCGGAGAGGGCAAACCGCGGGCGGTGCGCGTAGCTGGCACTGCGCTTGTTGAGTAAATTGTGGGTAGATCCGATGTTGTTGAGAACGATTATCGGCCGGGATAGAACGTTGAAGTATAGGGTGTCTGACTTGTACTGCTTGCCCCATCGAGTGTAAGGTGTGCTCGGGATGGTTCCTGGGGATGAGTGGAAGATGGCCTAGTATCGGGTTACCGGGACGGTCCGGGGGTAGCAGCCTGGGCGATTTGGATATTCTCAGAAGTGTGATATTGATGCTGAGAGCCAGGAGGATAACTATGCTGGCAGGGAAGATTAGAAGTCCCATTTTGACGAGGTTGTTCGGGGGTGGGGTAGAACGTGATTGAATGTAGGCCCGCATAGACCTTGACAATCCCAATCTGTTATGATATACACGGGGTAGGATCACAGGTTAAATATACATCGACTATGTGAATAGCTACTCTCAGTGCAATGGCTGGCGTTGGATGTGGCAGGACTGCAGCGCTTACGCCTCAATACAAAATCTTGTAAGACACAAAGGCGGCAAGAGCCGAGATCAATCCAATCGAATTCGGGGCTTACGCAGGGCGGACCCACCCGCCCCATTCACAAAGAATTCACAAAGAACAGGTGCCCGCTGTGTTGGTTGTATATTACCAGTGGTGTATGACATGTTACATGCCCCCATTCTCCAACAGCTGCTTTCTTTCTTTCTTCCTCATCGCAGGAGGTGCACACAATGCTGGCTCCCCGAAGAACAACAGTCGCATACTTCTGCGCTGCTCTCTTTATACTTAATTTCTTTTATTTTTACTCGCATTGGGAGCGCCAACCCGCCATCTCGCTTGAAGACCGGCGTTCCCAGCTGTGGCAGCAGCTTCACCCCCTGCTTGAGGAATTCAAGCCAGACTGTCCTCAACCAGCCCTGCATGACAGCGCAGGCGCCCGACGATTTGATGCTATAAACGAGACCCCTCGCGAAAACTACGTCTCCAATGTCGACGAGATCCAACTGCCCATGCAAGCAGCGCATGGTGGCTTTGTGCAAGCTATCCGCAATCTGACAGTCAACCGTCCCTATGTACACGGAACAACTGGCATAGTGTCCTCTGCGGGAGGCGATTATCTGCCTACTTTTCTAGTATCCCTCTTGTTGCTGCGGCGGACGGGATCGACTCTGCCGGTGGAGTTGTTTATGAAAGACCAGACCGAGTATGAACCTGAAATTTGCGAGACTGTCTTACCCCCGCTGGGCGCAAAATGCGTCGTGCTGTCGGATATTCTTGCAGGTCAGGATGTTGCAGACGAGGAAAATAGGCAGAGTATGCCAGGGATAGATGGCTTTCAGATCAAGTCGTTCGCCATGTTATTCTCTTCGTTTGAGAGCATCCTCTGGCTGGACGCGGACTGCGTTGCTCTCTATGATCCAGTGTCAATACTAGACTCTGAGCCTTTTAAATCTACTTGATTTGTTACGTGGCCGGATTTCTGGGCTAATTCGGCGGCACCGGTATACTTTGATATTTCTCGACAAGCGGAACCTCTTTCCACTGCTCTACAAGCCACAGAGGCTGGAATAATACTTGTTTCAAAAGAAAACCACTTTTCAACGTTAATTCTGGCGACCTATTACAATTACTATGGCCCAGAATATTATTACATACTGCTTGGGCAGGGTGCGCCAGGTACGGGCGATAAAGACACCTTCCTCCATGCTGCCACCGCTTTAAACCAAACCTTTTACGCTGTCAGTGAAACAGTGGTCGACATAGGAAACCCCGATCCCTGGAATCCAAGCGTTGCAATTAACGCTGGCTACATCCAAGCTGATCCAATCCAGGACTATAGTTTGACAAGCCAAGGGAAATGGAGAGTCAAGGATCCTTCAATCTCTAGTCCACCTCGAGCCTTCTTTGTTCATGCCGGAGACCCAGAATTCAACCCAGGAAAAGATTTATTAGGTGGAAAGTTAACAGATGTTGACGGAGAACCTACTAGGCTCTGGACACATCCTCCCGAGGCGATGCAACGTCTAGGATGGGACGTCGAGAAGGCATTTTGGGAGAAGACACTGGCCGTTGTGTGTGATATGCAGCCGCCTTTTAAATCCTGGGATTCAGAAGTCAGGCTCTGTGAGCGGACAAAGGAGCATTGGGAAGCCGTGTTTGAGAACCCAGATGTAAAAGTTCCGGAGTTCGTGGTGGCAGATTCAAATTAATAGACATTATAAACTGAGATAGACTAGGATGCCATGTATTATACCCATTCAGCAATTCCAGACTTCAGCTTCTTACGACTTACTCTAGGCGCCATAGAGATGCTAGCTAGCCATAGACATCTTCATCTCTTCCCGATCTATACCAATAGCAATCTTTCTGAATGGGTCGTTTAATACGTACAAGACGAGGCGTGGATGTAAGATCTACAGATACTATTCCTAGTACGGACTATGTGGGTCTGTTGTGGGTCGTAATTACGGGCACAACCTTTATTTTTATCTCCGGCGCCAAAATATATTACCCAACATTACCGTTTCCATACTCTTAGTACAGAGTAGAAATTATGTTCATTGTTTCCTCTGCATTTGTTGTGCTCGCGCTTACCTGGATTGATCTGGGTAGGAAATCATACTCACCGAAGAATGCGGCGGAGAAGCTGATCATGGACGATAGAATAAACAATCGCTAGAATTTAAGAGATCTACACATACGGAGCAGAAGGGATTACGATGTTTATATACACATAACTTAGAAGGAATGGGACTTTCCATTAAAAGGAGATGGAGATAAGGTACGCCTTTATGGGTTCTCCGAAATAATACTACTAAAAGTCCATGCTGGTCTGTCACCAGACGAGTACTAGATCAGCCTCGTTCATCACAGCCCCTCTGCAAAACGAAGCGCCCGATCTCAGCTGCGGGTTCAGTCTCAATCTAACTACCCCGCCTCAGCTTCCTTTTCATCTTACTCTTCCTATCTTCCTACTAAAACGCTTCCACTACTAGGCCGCGGGCATCTTCCTTGTCAAACGCAATGCGTTTAACACACGATGACTACACAGTGGCCTGGATTTGCGCCGTACCGATAGAAATCGTCGCAGCAAAAGCCATGCTGGATGAGGTCCACAGTCCCCTACCACAGCCAAAAACCGACCATAACGTCTACATGCTTGGGACTGTAAGAGGCCATAATGTGGTGTTGGTGTGCCTACCACTCGGAGTCTACGGGACGGTTTCAGCCTCCACGACCGTGTCGCATATGATTTCGACTTACCCGAATATCCAATTCGGGCTGATGGTTGGTATTGGAGGGGGAGTTCCATCTCGGGATGATATACGCCTCGGCGATGTCGTTGTTAGCAGGCCAATTGGGTCTTCATCCGGGGTGATTCGGTATGACTACGGCAAGACAGTTCGCGAGGGAAAGCTCCAGCGCACAGGCTCGCTTAATAAACCTCCCCAGGTCTTGCTGAAAGCAATAGCACATCTGGAAGGTGAACAGATGGCGGGGAATAGGCAGGTTCGCGACGTTCTGAGCCAGACGGACCATACAATCAGAGAACAATTTGCACGACCGGAACGGGATATGCTTTTCAAGGCAGACTACTATCACGATCAACCTGATTACTGCTTTGCATGTGATCAGGACCAGTTGGTTGATCGTCCTTTACGGGACGAATCTGATGAACCGTATATTCACTATGGTCTCATTGCATCCGGGGATCAGGTTATGAAAGATGCTAAGACGCGTGATTATATTGCGGATGAACTAGATATCCTTTGCTTTGAAATGGAAGCTGCTGGGATTATGGATGAACTGCCTTCCCTTGTTATACGTGGGATTTGTGATTATTGTGATTCTCACAAGCACAAGGAGTGGCAGCCATATGCAGCGCTGACTGCGGCTGCATATGCCAAAACCTTGTTATCCACGGTTCCAGTCACTATAAATAACAACAGACAACCAGAGAAAGGTATGTGATTGAATGGAATATAAAACAACTAGAGTGCTAATAGTATGAAGTCGGGTTTACAGCAGATGAAGAGGCATGTTTACAGAGTCTGTTTCTCACAGATCCGGAAGATGATAAGAATGCGCTGCGAAGACGCAAAGGGGGCCGTGCGGCTGGAACATGCGAATGGATATTGGAAACAGACGAGTTAATGGATTGGCTTCAAATGTCAGAGTCCCAAGAAGGAGGTTCAAATATCCTGTGGCTGCACGGCAACCCTGGAACTGGAAAGTCGACCATGGCGATGACGATGGCAGACGAGATACCAAAGCTACGGACCTTTACGGAGGGAACGAAAATATTGTCCTATTTCTTTTGCGATTCTAGCAACGACAAACAGCGTACGACTGTTTCGATTTTACGTAGTCTGATCCATTATCTGGTGAAGCAGTGTCCACGCTTGGCCAAGTTCCTGCTGCCAAAGTATAACGAGAGAAAGGAGGGCTTGAATGGCTCTTTTGATGCATTATGGGGTATTCTGATGGAAATGGGAAAGGACTCTTCCGTTGAGATATACTGCATCATTGACGCGTTGGACGAATGCGAATCGGACTCACAGCAAGACCTCATACGCCAAATCCATCACTCCTTCGGAGAACAGCTGACTGACTCACCACCGTCTCACCTGCATATCCTGATAACTAGTCGTCCCTATCCTGAGATCAGCGAATACCTATCCCACTTTAGAAATAGAGATCTGGCCTCCTACAGCGCGATTAAGGATGATATCAAGATCATGATTGAAGCAAAAGTTGACAATCTGGCTGCGAGAAAAAAGTACCCCAACTCAGTGAAAGAAGAAGTCTCGAGAATCCTAGAGGACAAGGCTGAGGGAACATTCCTATGGGTAGGAATTGCCTGCAGTGAACTGGCTCGACCAGACGTACGATCGAGAAATGCCACCAAGATCCTCAAGGAAATGCCACGAGGATTGCATAATTTGTATCGGCAGTTATTGAATACCGCTCTAATTGACAGAGGGGATGATGACGAGAAAGAAATCATGAAGAATTTGATGAAGTTCGTTGCATTTGCGCGGCGGCCGTTGACGGTCCTAGAACTTGGTGGTCTTTGTCAACTATATCCTGATGATGATGTGGACAGCCGTCTTCAATTCGCCAAGGAGCTTATTGAACTGTGCCGCCTGATAATCGTCATTCAAGATCACCATGTCTGGCTTTTACACAAGTCAGTGAAAGACTTTTGGGTGAAGGAAGAGCTGGGCATGGAGGAGGTGAAAGCTCATGCCGACATGGCAAATCACTGCATCGACCATATTCTGGACTCCGTTGAGACTGCCAGCGAGGGTAAAATCTCGTTTCTCAAATACGCAGTCATGTATTGGCCTGAACATGCAGGGCATGCCGATACAGCTTGGGCCGTAGGCCCGCAGCAAGAATCATTTTTCGAGTCGGATTCAGGGGCTTGGGAGAAATGGCTCGCATGGTACGATCGTATGCGTAGAGGGCTATATAATGGAATTGAGGAAGGCTTCGGTATATTCCATGCGGCAGCAAGGTGGGAGATTATACCTTTGATTCTCTGGGGATTGCGTCAACATGAAAGAACATACCATGATGCAGAATTTCAAACAGTGAGCGGAGTTACACCACTCGAAGAGGCTGCCCGATATGGTCATACCAAAATAATTCTCACTGTACTGGACAATATAAAAGCTGGACTGCGAGTCTCAACGCGGGTTATCAATGCTGCTGCACGCAACGAGGAAAGCGGGTATGGCGTCATGAAGCTGCTGCTAAGCCAACAAGAAAACCACGCTGAGGTCAATGAAGAGGTGCTGAAGAGTGCAGCATATAATGGGCAGAGTGGAAAGGAAATCATGGAGCTTCTTCTAGATCAAGGAGAAAGCCAAATATACGTCACTGAAGGGGTGGTGAAGGCTGCAGCAGAAAACAGGCGGAGTGGAAGGGATGTTATGAAATTTCTCCTAGACCGACAGGGAGATCAGGTTCAGCTTACAGAAGAAGTGTTAAGAACAGCCGCACGAAATGCATACAGTGGCCCAGATATTCTGGCACTGCTCTTGGACCGCAGAGAAGGTCAGATCCAGATCACGGAAAGGGTAGTCAGGGATGCAGTGTACAACGACGGAAGCGGAGAGAAAATCATAAAACTCCTCTTAGACCGACAAGGCGATCGAATCCCGGTCACCGAAGCTGTTATCAAAGCAGCAGCAGCGAACCCTGACCAGGGGTTGGCAATAATGGAATTCTTCCTGGGCAAATATTTGGATTCAGAATACTGCGTGTCCCCGGATGTCTTGATTGCTGCTCTGTGCTATCAGCGTGAAACCAGGCTTGCTTTATTGCTACTTCATTACACACCTGAGCAGTTTGTTCTTACAGAAAATATTTGGGAGGCTGCTATCTACAACAAGTACGGTGCAGACCATGTGAATTTACTCCTGAAGAACGGGAATATGGATCTTGTTCTCACAGAAAGTCTGCTGATGGCAATCTCATCACACCCTTGGACGCGTCGCAAGGAATTGATAATGCTCTTCCTCAATGCTGGCTCGAGTTGCACCGTGACTAAACGAGTGCTCGACATTGCTGTCCGCTGGTTTGATGCCGACATTATGGTCTTGCTGTTGCAAAAGCCAAATGGACAGCTAAGGGTTACTGAAGGTCAAATAACAGCTGCATTTCCCGAGGACAACAGGCTACGACGGCAAGATATATCTCCACTGAAGGATACGCAACCCACTATCCAGACGCCCAGTATAGCAGCAAAAACAGAGTATCAAATGGGTTCCATGATACAGACTCGAGCTCTTGATGACCACGATGGCGAAGTATGGCTCTCGCAGTTTTCCCATGATGGGTCTAGCCTCTGCACAGCAGATAATACCGGTCGTTTAATCTTTTACGAGACAAAGACTTTCAGCATAGTAGGCAACCTACGTGCGCATGAAGAAGGGATCGCATGTCTCGCATACAGCCCCAACGATACAAGATTAGCGACATCAGCTCAGGACGGTCTCGTTAAGATCTGGGACGCAAAGGTGGGTTGTATACCTGAAGCTGCGAGGCTCGCTAACAGTATCTCAGACTTACGACTGCCTACATATAGTGAAAGATACAACACCGACAATCTCGCTACTTTGGGTCACGGACGAAGAGATTATCGTTTCAACACCTTATTCTCTCAGCCACTGGAGCATAATTGGGCCGTGCATATATAGGTGGCGGGACCCGTTCAACGAGCGCATATCCTGTTGCTGTATAACACCAGGCCATGGTCACTTACTGGTCTCCACCAAAAGGGAATTGCATATTATTGATATTCAAACACGCGTGAGGAAACTTTCGTTCGCGACAGATGCTCGTCCATCATTTTTGGCAGCAGATTTTAATTCTGGGCATTTGCTTGTCAGACTAGTTCGTGGTGAGCTTCAACTGCTTGACTTCAACCAGGGAACGGTTATCCGTCCATTCAGGGGGAGCCGGCAGGAACGATTCGTGATAGGAAGCGCTTTCCTTGGCGTAGACCTAGTCCTAAGTGGTAGTGAAGATCCTCGCATATATGTATGGGATCGGGGCACTGGCGCCCTTGTGGATATCTTGGAAGGACATAAACCAGGCTGCGTAGGCTCTCTCGCACCAAATCCACGCAATCCAGACATGTTCGCATCTAGTGGAGATGACGGCACCGTACGCATTTGGGTTCGAAAGAGGGACTTTGAGTGACCGAGCATGATATCAGAATGCTTTGTATACTGGTCTATAAACGTGAAGCCTCCCAATCCAAAGGCGACCATGGCCTTCCAAGCGTTTTGAACGCCACAATAAATGTACAAAGCCCAGTTCACTTGCCTTATGCTGCCCGTTTCGCGGCTTGAAATAATGCAAAATGGTGAGAGATGACTACTAAATACTTCTCACCTGAGTCATTTCCATTCTTCCATGCTTGCCACTCTCCACTGTAGCAACACTGACATCTTCCTGGTTCACATCTACTGCCACCGGCTGGACTGTAGCATGATAAATTCCGTATCCATAGAAATGCTCATTCACTGTCTTAACAAGCCTGTAGAAGTCTGCCTCATCGTCGTTTTCGAGGACGAGATGTGCAGAGGCAATGGACTTCTCCTGGTTTAACTGCCATATGTGAAGCTCATGCACTGCGGTAATTCCCGGAATCTGCATTGTTTTCGTTAGAAGGGCAAGGACTAAGATGCAAATGGAGCTTTCAAGAAAGGGTTGTATACATACCTGCAGCAAGTCCCGCTTCACATTCTCCGGCTCAACGCCGTCCGGAGCGCTCTGGAGCAGGATACGGCCACCTTGTTTAACTTGGTATATCAGAATCTGAAACCAGTACCAAATATATAGTATCCATGACTAACTGAAAGGAAGAGAAGAGAGGAAGATCATCACGGCAATGGCCATTCCCACCGCAGGATCCGCATAATAGCGTCCACTGTAATCCGTCTGCCAGATGATGAGGCCGGCGATTATGATACCGAGATTGTTTGCGCAGTCGCCCATTATATGTGCCAATACTGCCATTAGAGCGAGATCGAACTTTGGCTTGGGCTTGGGTTGTTTGTGCGGGATGACGGCTTGTTCGATGTCGGAGGTCTCATCGCCGTAGGTATCGTGTCTGTCTCCGTGGTCGTGCTCTTGATAAACAAGTTAGTATAATTATTTCAGTTCAGTAATGGTGTTCGAAAGGCGTACCGTGCAAGCATACCACACTGATGATATTGAGGCCAAACCCTACACAGCCAATGATCATGACGAGTCTGGGGTCTTCAACCACTACGGCGACAGTAGTCAGTATCTGAACTCGAAATTAACGGCAGGACTTCGTACTCTCCAACCTGATGAACCGCTCAATTGACTGCAAAAAGGTGCTAATTCCAAGTGAAAACAGTAGAACTCCATTGAAAAATGCACCGAGTAATTGGGATCGCTGCCACCCAAATGTGAATGACGGCGGCGGGGAATGTTTTTTCTCGACCTGCTATATATCAGTATAGAACTACGAATTATTTGATGTGGGATAGTACAATGGCGGCGACCAGCGCAACGATGAACCCGACGACATCGCTAAGCTGGATACAGTCAGTCACCTAGTATGGTCCGAATGTTAACGACATACATAGTGAAAGGCATCGGCGATGAGAGCCAGAGATCCTGTATAAAAGCCGACTGTGCCATAATCAGTACATTTGCCTTCAACGGATAGGGTAGTATACCAGATATCTCGGCGATGAAGAACGTCATTGATATGCCCGTCACCGCGCTGAGGCGTTGGATCCGGGAGATTTTGAATGGCATTTTCACATAGATGTTTGAAAGACATTTGCCAAAGAACAATGATCACTTTTCTATCCCTTATATGCATATACTTCAAAGCCTGTGAAGGAAGACCAGAGATCGGCATATTCCCGATTCGGACGTGAGTGTTTCATTACGGTGGACCCAGAATTTCTTCATGCACGATAAAGTGCACATTGGGCCCCTAATTGCATGGCTAAATGTCGGAAAACTCCCTGTGATATAACGTCCAGCGGTCAAACAGGATCCTGTTGTGGCAAGTCCATCTGGTGTCACTATTGGAAACCCTATTTGGATGCAAGACGCTGCGTCCATTCAACCCGATGCGGTAATTAGTCAGGCTTCAATTCATATTTATGATTTGATAATATTATATGTTTATCGGCTTGGCCATTGGATTTCAAAGCGATATATTCGATGGCATGTAATACCGTGCTGTACTAATAAATTGACAGAGAATTATATAGATATGGTAGTCCACCTCCAGCTGCATTACCAATATACCAACACCCATTGGTGATATAGAACGAGCAGGCCCACAGATACGCCTGGCATAAACTCAAGCAATGCCTAATACCTCTTTAGTATGCTATACCATCGCCGATCACTTTCTCCTCAAACATCGCATCCGCAGAAATATTACCTGCATCCACCTCAATCATCTGCTCCGGCGTCCTCGCCGCAGCAATAACGTAATTCCCCAATAACCTCGTACGAAACGCCGCCTCGCAGTACCGAAAATAGTAAAGCCATTGCCGGCGAAACGCCTCGACTTCGGCATCTGCCACCCCCGGGCGTGCGGCCCGGTAGTCCGATTCAATCCTGGCCCAGTTGTGCAGGAAGTTGTCCTGCCATGCTAGAAGGGTTTTGCCGTAATGGGGGCCGATGTTTAATGCTGAAGTAACTTCTAGACTTCCACTTGAGCCCTGGTGGAGCGCGTCGAAGAGCATGTGGATAGTGGGCAGGTACCCGCCTGGGAAGACGTAGCGGCCGATGAATGTGGGGATTTTGGATTTCGTCTCGCGTAGCTAAACAGCTAGTTAGTTTATATACTTCTGGATGATCGCAGGGCCAAACCTTGTTGGTCATAGTAATCCCATCAATCACCATCACTCCATGGGTAGGGTGCAGAAGCCGTGAGATAGTCTCAAAGTACTCATCCAGGTATTCCGGCCCAACATGCTCGAACATTCCCACCGAGATGACGCGGTCATAGAACCCACCCTGCTCCGGCGCAGACGCCTTCCGGTAGTCGCAAAGTAGGATGCTTACCCGATCCTGCAACCCGGCAGCCTTAATCCGTTCGTCAGCGAGACTCTTCTGTCTCTCTGACAGGGTTAGGCCCGTTACGCGACACCCGTAGACCTGCGCCGCCTTGATACTCAGATCGCCCCAGCCGCAGCCGATGTCGAGAACGTGATGTGTTGATGAGAGCTGTGCTTTTGAGAGGAGGTTGCGGACCTTGCGGTCCTGTGCGGATTCGAGTGGCTCAGCAGGATCGCCGGACCAGTGCGCGCAGGAGTAATTCAGATCCGGCGAGAGGAAGGCGCTGAAAAGCTCGTTGGAGGTGTCGTAGTGGGATGAGATGTTTTGGCGCGCTTCTTGGATGCTGTTGGTTGGTTGGAGGAGCCATGCGACTCGGGGGAGAAGCTGGAGTAGTGGATTCCCTGATCCTATGCGGTTTTTGTTCTTGATATATATCTATTTGCTGTTAGTTAGGTCCTCTGGAGAGAGTATGGGTATGGCATGCGCACGTCGAATATTCGACCGAGGTCATCACAGTCGACTTCTTGGAACATATAGGCCTCTGCAAAACCCTAGACCCTGCGTTAGAATGTAAACATGGCATCTAATATTCGATGTCTTACTAGGTCGAAACATGAACATATTCTCATCCACACATTGGGACTGCGAACGCGGAGCACCACAGTCGAGTCGGACTTCTCGGACCCGGTCTCTCCAACCTGGATCTCCTCTGGCGGTTCTTTGTATTGGAGAATAAACTTTATCCGTGCACCGTTAATCCGCTGGAGCGCATGGAGGGCAATCTGCTGCGCATATGGATGGGCATAATATGACAGGGTAGATGTCATGGCGCTAGTGGCCGCTTCGGCCTTACTGGAGCCCATTACAACAAACTGACTAAATATACAGAATTAAACATGAGTTCTCCTGTACAGTTACTGGCAGAATGGTGGTATAAGTATGGTGGTGTTGGGTGCATCCGGTCGTCATATTTCCGGATTGGGTAATGAGCTGACTTGCCAGGCGACGTCATTGACTGCTCATGGTAACGTTACAAATCCAACTTGACAGTTCACGCATATAAATATCTACGGGGTATTTTATTACCGATGTCTTATGTATCGATCTGGAATATCCGGCGCGTTACATCCTACATGCTGCAATGCCACGCAGCCATCACGGTCGCCCACTGGACTTGGTAACCAGAGTGAGCCAAGATTAAATTAAAGCAACTCTAGGCTACATCACTGACACAGTCATAATGCATTTGAATTCTTTAAATGTGTTCTAATGCCCACCGGCTGCCCAAGATCTAAAGCCCAACCGCGCCCAAAAGACTAACGCCTATACCCATTCCCAGAACCCCAGGTGTCAGCCCAGTTGAATGGCCTGCTGACGGTGGTGTCGACGACTCGGCAGCGGCACCAGTAGAGGTAGGGCTGCTGGTGGAAGAGGCCATGGTAGGGTTATACGTGGTGGAGGCAAACGAGCACTTGCGGACAATATCATTTGCATCTGTGAAGTTTAGCATAGTCCAAGTCTCCAAGGTATACTTTGACAAACATACCATTGTCTTTGCCGTCTTTGCTGTACTTGTCAAGGCAGGCGGCGCAGTTGGGAACGCTCTTCGATGCATCAGGATCATCGCAGACGCACTTCCTCTCAGCCGAGTCATCGTCGTGGGTGGACTTGTCGCAGCTAGCAGTCAGACTGACAACGGGCGCGCAGATATCTGTGCATTGAGATCGGACATCATTGGAATCGATGTCCTGGGCCACAACTGAAGCACCCAGAGCCAGTGCAGAGAAAAAGAAGAATGAACGCATTGTAATAACGGATCCTTAAACAATTCAACAAGTAGTTCAAGTTTATAGACGAGTGCCCTTGGAGTCTGGAATGTATATCCAAGGAATTTATATCCAAACCCTGCCGATCACCCAAGGCACCAGAATTCCAGTCTCCGCGCGGAATCTAAAAATAATGTCAAGGCTTGGAGAAATCTTGTTCATTCGACCAGGGACGATGATACTTTGTATAGAAAAGATCATCACCCCGCATGGCTGTCGTTGTGGCGGAGTTCGCCGAACAGCCTGCCATAGTGTCATTCGGCGAACGAGAAGAATCGATTCGGTCAATTGAACCAGCGAAAGGTTGAGTTGGGGGAGTGCTCGGCGGTTTTGTAGACACAGGCTTGATAGCTTGATCACTCTCAAGCTAGGCCTAGTATACCCAAATATTGCACGTTAACTATAGACTTTTATTCAAGTACTCAATAGGTATCACTGTCCAAGAATCTTGAATTGGTCAATTTGACCGGTAACCACGCTGATCAACCGACAATATTGATCATCGCCTAGCAGCCTAATCAGGTTAGCTGCACATTCTCTCAGGGTTTTATGAGAATCTCCGAAATTGCCCGTCTTTAGGTTTTCCTCAGATTCCTACTATCCTAATTTTTGCATTCTCTCGATCGCTGGAGTTGAGACGGTGATTGGACAGACTTGTTTCCACCGCCCGATCCGAACATCCTGTCGCAGGCAGCAACTTAGATTCCGCCATTCCTGTGCATGAGAACAGCATGGACTGGGATAGCCTCTGTTTCAATATCGCGACATTCATCGCAGGCGTCTTTGTCCTTGACTATGGCGCAGACAAGTTCGTCGACCACACCGTTGTCGTGGGACAGCGCTTGGGCATCTCGCCGACCCTCATTGCGCTCTTGACGGCTGGCGCAGAATATGAAGAGGTACTTCTCTCACTGCCTTCATTTCCAAATGAATACTGATAATAGTAAGCTCGCTGTTGTGGTTGCCGCAGTCCTGCAACACCGCAGCCCTCTTGCCCTAGGCAATGTGATGGGCTCCAGCATTTCCAATATCCTTGGGGCCTTCTCCCTCGGTCTTCTATGTCACCCAGGAAGAATGGAGTTTGACAGGACGGCAAAGATGTATTCTGCCTTGCTTCTTTCTGTGACGACATTGGTTGTGGTGTTGGCCTTTTTTGATCAGCTAAATCAACTTACCGGCGGAGTGCTCATCGCTATATTTGTCCTGTACATGATCTCTATCGGTTATGCTATTTATAGGGGTATAGCCGAGCCGCCCGAGCTGTCGGATAGTGAGAGTGACAACGAGGGACCTTCAGAGAGCGATCCTCTATTGCCGACTCCAGATGAAGGCAGGGCCCTATCACGACCACTCTACTACCATCTCTTCCAACTTCTCTTCGGCCTACTTGCACTATCTCTATCTGGATACATCCTTGCCCACAGCGCCGGCGCAATCGCCGATTCCCTCCACCTGTCAGGAACCGTATTCGGCCTGACAGTAATCGCATTCGCCACAACCCTCCCAGAGAAGTTCATTTCCGTGCTCAGTGGTTTCCGCGGACAAGGAGGCATTATAGTTGCAACAACTGCAGGCAGCAACATATTCCTCCTGACGCTTTGCGTCGGTATTGTTGCTGCCTCCGGGGGTGCGGCTGGCCAGGCAGATACATTTGTTCTCTTTGACTTGGTTACAGTCTGGATGTCTGCGTTGTTACTTGTGGCCGTGGTCTTTCTGAGACCGCCAAGTCGGATTTCTGGGTTGGTTCTGCTGGCTGCGTACCTGGTGTTTTTGGTTCTTGAGTTTACTGTGTATAAACGGTAAACAATACGATAGCAGATCAACTAGATGGGCACTCGTGCGTGGATAAACGTTAGGAGGTATATGCTAATAAAACATCATTACCAATCAATAGAAGTAAATCACAGGAGCCGTGCTACTCATTCAGACATCAAATGTCAGTGCGCGGAGGGCTGGCCCGAGTAGCGCCAATGGACGCCCCATTGCATCAGCCATCTCCTGCCATCGGGCAATCCCCAGACCGAGCCCACGGAGCCTGGGAAAGCTGGTATCCAGGAATAAAATGCTCGCGCAGCGATTGCAGACCGCTTGGTGATCTGCTACATTCCACTGGTACACACCCTGCGCAATACCAACGTTGTGTCTCATCTGATTCAACACTCTGACCAGGACCATAGAGGGGGTTGTAATTACACCTACACCTGAACGCTAGGTGCCAAGGTCCACTAGGCCGATGCTGACCTAGAGTATTACAAGCTTCGTTGAGTCATGAAATGATACTATACTAGACAGTTTGATACTTGTATAGCAATTGACGGAAGTTAAATTTAGATAATATAACCTATATAAGGCATGGGTCTGTCAAACACTAAACAGCAAGTAGACATGACTGAACTGTATAAAAGACGCTTAAATTAACACAAATTACATTTAATGCTGGAAAAGCTGATCTGGCTGCGAGTGATTGCAGGTCTTTTGGGCAGAGATGCATGCGGGGTCTCAACTGCCAAGTAACTTCCATCCAGAGCCCACTTCTATGAGAATTCCTCCCAAGCTGTGGGTCGATTGCTTATATGCGAACAAAGCTGAAGCAAGATGGCATCTCTAGGGCAGATCTGCTCCAACTGGGCTCCCAGCAGCACCAGCAGCACCAGCAGCACCAACAGCACCAACAGCACAGACTGCAAAAAGAGTGGCAAGTACGGTTGCAAGAACTGTCAATTAGTCACTGTATGTTCGACCTTCATGGCTTAAAAGCACCCGCCCTGCTGCTGCATCGGAGCGCGCACTAATCGTATCATATATTCTAGTACTGTGATCAGTCATGCCAGAAAGCGCACTGGCCCCTACACAAGGCCGCATGCCGTTCACCCTTGCGCAAAGATACATGGCAGCCGGCTTGGATTGTTGAAAGCCGAATCCCAGAATTTATGGGTGCGGGACTTGGGGCCGTGTTCGGCGACAAGAAATATCTCTGGGGAAATGTCCCTGCCTTTGATCTGTTACGGCTGGATGCAAACGAAGGAAGTGACTACGATGGCGACCTACGTATTTTGTGTGCTGGTATGTCTTTCTATTACTTTGGTGAGATGGAATACTGTACCCAATTTCTAAACGCGTTGTCTTTCCATGCAGCTTCTGGGGACCTCCGGCATATTGTCAAAACCATCGCCCAATTACCGAGCAGCTACAACGGCGCAGTCGAGATAACCTTGAATGACCGAGATCTCGACATTGTAGCGCGCAATATAATTCTGCTTCTGGTTGCCATGGTGGTTGAGGATATTGATGCCGCATCAGATTGCATGGTTCACCTCTGGTATTCAGCACTCGTCCGCGAGTCAGACCTGAACATCTTGCACCAGCAGATTCGCCCCCTGATCGTTAATGTCTGCACAAAGATCGCAGATAAATCCTGTGCTACTCTCCATGGGAAGACATGGACCTTTGGGCAGCGCTCCGTCAGGGTCATACTTAGGAAATCGTCATGGAGCCGTCTTCTGTCGTTCCTTGACATGCCTGCCGGCTTAGATACTCACCAAGCGCAGACACGCCGCACGAATATAACTCTAGCCGAATCAAGGATGGATTATCGAGATCGATACATGTGTTTAATCCGTAGTTCTCACCGAGTCCCATTCAGCAGGTTCCGCGAGGATGGCCTCCTTCTCCCGTTTGGTTTCCCCAGGCATGACTTTCAAGTGCCTAATCCGTGAGTCAAGACCCGTACAAGAAAACAAAAAGTAATGTCACTGCGTAAGTCTAACCTGGCAAAGAACCTTTTTCCAGAACGATCAAACGTGGCCGATGCCAGACAATGCAGACCCTAGGCACGGGTGGCCTGCAGAGGACGTCGCAAGTACACCCTCTGGCGCAGCTAGTGCCGATATATATGGGAAGCTGTATTTCTATCTGCGAAAAATGCTATCATCATCCTTGGCTCGCCTTCGCGGCCTCAAAAGGGCCTCGTTCAAGCTGTTTCAAGTCAATGCGACTGCTCTCCCTGAGCTTCTTGGATCGGGCTCCTTCGCTCGAATTGATGTCTCCAATATATCGGATAGTGGCTGGCTAGGAATCCACGATACACTGGCCTATATGATCCCGCTACTCCAAAACAAGGTCGATAATCCACATGCGACGCTGATAACCCTCTTCATGAACGCGGTGGACGAAACCATGACAGATGAAGACAGGATTCGAGACATGACGCAGAGCAGCACATCGTCGCGAAGGCTTCTACAGTATCTCCCGCCCAGCGGGAGTCTCGTTTCTAAATATGATCCGAAGCTTATAAAATTTAACATGGGACGAGATCTGGTCACGAAGTATGACTCTGTGTTTAACAGGTATGTACAATGTTTTTAGTTGTGCAGGTGTGTTTTGTTGTATTGACTTTGAGGACTCTAGATATTGTGATGAACTCGAGTTCCGGAAAGCGGGCGAGCTTCTAGGTGCTGTTATGAAGGCAAAACATACGATCATTGACAAGTGGCCGTACAGGCTGAAGTTGCGACCCGGTCAAACGGGCGCTCACGAGGAGTTTTCTCGGTGCTTGAGTGCTGGGGTGTCTAGTAAAGAGCGATATGTAGAGTGGAGCAGGACTGACTAGGGCAATTTCGGTGCATAGAATAACCCCTTTTGATTGTGTCTTAGGCTTTCAATGCATGCTTATCTGAGCTTTTGAGCTTTTCATCTCTTGATATCCAGGCCACATCAATATAAACACTTAACCCCTGGGTGAATGTGATTAGGGTTAGGAAACAAACGCATATCTTTTATGGGAAGCTGGGTTAGGGTGCGGATTTCTTTGGGAAGGCGTTTGCTACTGCGTGGGAGATGGGATTGAAGGGGAAGAAGCTACAGCTTGTTGCGACGAGTGATATTGGGGTCTTTGCTGCGAGGGCGTTTATGGATCCGGAGGAGTTCAGGGGGAAGGCTTTGTCGTTGGCTGGGGATGAGTTGACGTATGAGGAGATGGCGATGATATTCAAGCAGAAGATGGGAAGAGATGTTCCGACCACGTTCAGGTTCCCTGTTTGGCTGATGATGAGGGCCGTGAAGGAATTGGGGGTGATGTTTCAGTGGTTTTATGATGAGGGATATGGTGCTGATGTTGCTGCATTGAGGAAGATGCATCCTGGTCTGAAGGATTTCGGTACGTGGCTTCAGACGGAAAGTGGATTTACATAATGGCCATGCTGCAGTTCGTTGGTAGATGAAAATATCAGTGTCAGGATGTGTAAATGGTTTACCCAACGTGTCTCGCCAAGTTTTCGGTCATCAGCCTTGATTAGAAGTCGCTCTCCGAAATAATAGAATAATAATGCATATAAACAGCATTTACATGTGATTGTGCACTAGCACAGACTGAGTGAGTGATGTCTCCACATAAGGAACTGACAGGAACAACTGACATGGTTTATAACCAATTCAGTCCCTGGAGTCTATGCGCCATCCACCTGACATCGTGTTGTATCATGCAGTTCTTTCATACAATTCCTTTGAATAAATCTCAAGACAGATATCCAACTTGAATTGTCATAAGACGAATAGCATGTGCTTGTGCTGTAGGGCTGTGGCCTCGGCATACCGGATGGCGCCACTCGGCCAAGACTCGGCAGTATAACCGGTTCAGAGGGCATAACTATCGGTATAATTTGTGAAAATCCACAGCAGATCAGCTGTCACTCTCTAGCAGATTTTCTGGACCCAATCAGCCGGAGTCATCGGCCTGTCCGGCGTGGTATATCGGCCCCACTGATTCTTTTCTTCGGGATCCCGTCTTGCATTCCGAAGCATGTGAAAGCGAAAAGTCCAGATGGTATACACATTAACTAATAGAATGATTTTTGGCAGTCTGCCTAATGAATTTATTATATAAATACTCCTTCCTTCTCGTGTACGCAGTTCTGGGTTAGGGTTACATACCATCACCATGGATTCAACTACAGCCCAAGGCTCAAAAAGCCTGAGCCAGTGCACTACACCACGAAACAACAGCTATGCTCATCCAGAAAAGGAAGATGTCGAAAAGCAAGTCTCGTCTGAAGAGCCGACACCAACAAACAAGCCCAGTCGGTTTCCAGAAACAGACCTCTCACGCGGAATCGTCGGCTGGGACGGTCAAGATGACCCGGATAACCCTCAGAACTTCCCTGAAGGGAGGAAACTGGGTCTTCTCGGCTTGATCAGTGCATTTACATTAATCTCTCCCCTCGCATCAAGCATGTTTGCCCCTGCTGTCGGCTTTATGGCAGCTGACTTTCGCGAAACAAACGAAACACTGCTATCATTCACTGTTAGTGTTTTTCTAATAGGATACACGGTACGTCTCGAACAATCTATACATCCAATCTATACATCCCCCGCTTATAATAGAATTGTATTTCTAGTTCGGCCCCTGCTTCCTCGCCCCCCTCAGCGAAATCTACGGCCGACGGATCGTCTTCAGCGCCGCAAACTGGTTCTTCGTCGTGTGGCAGATCGGATGCGCCCTCGCCCAGAATATCGAAACGGAGATCATCTGCCGGTTCTTCGCGGGCATCGGCGGCGCGGGCTGTATTACCCTCGGGGCTGGTGTGATTGCGGATTTATTCCCTGTTGAGCAGCGCGGAAAGGCTACTGCGATCTGGGGGCTTGGGCCGCTGATTGGGCCTGTTGCGGGGCCGATTGCAGGTGGGTTTATTGGGCAGGAGGCTGGATGGCGTTGGACCTTTTGGGTTTTGCTTGTTGCTGGGGGTGTGATGGCGCTTGCGATTGAAGTGTTTAATCAGGAGACGTTTGCGCCGGTGCTGATAAAGTGGAAGATGGAGAAGTTGGCCAAGGAGACAGGACGGACGGATCTGCGCAGTGCGTATGATGAGAATGCTGCTGCTGTTGGTGTCAGGCAGGCGCTCAAGTCTGGCCTGATGAGGCCGTTCGTCTTGCTTGTCAAGTCGCCAATTGTCCTCCTTCTTTCTACTTATATGGTGAGCTCCCTGCCACATATCCGGGATGAAGTCGCTAATTCCTTAGGCCCTCGTATACGGCTTGTTGTACCTCTTCTTCACTACCATCTCGTCCGTCTTCCGAACCAAGTACAACTTCTCAGCCGGTCTCTCCGGCCTCGCCTACCTAGGCATCGGCATCGGCTTCATAGCCGGAATCGCCTTTACCGCAAGCACAAACGACAAGATCCTGCTGAAACTAACCGCGCGGACCGGCCGCTTCGAACCCGAAATGCGCCTGCCCCTGATGATCTTCTTCGCCAGTATCCTCCCCATCTCCTTCTTCTGGTACGGCTGGACAGTGTACTACGACGTCCACTGGATCGTGCCGATAATCGGCATGTTCCCGTTCGGGGTGGCCATGATTGGCGTGTACATTCCCATCCAGACGTATGTGATTGACTGCTACCCGAAGTATGCGGCGTCGGCGAATGCAACCCTCACGGCGACGAGGTCCCTGGTTGGGGGGTTGTTGCCGCTGGCTGGGCCGAAGATGTTTGAATCGCTGGGGCTGGGATGGGGGAATTCGTTGCTGGGGTTTTTGGCGTTGGTGTTTGTGCCGATCCCGATTGTTTTTACGCGGTATGGCAAGGTTATTCGGGAGAAGTGGCCTGTCGATTTGGATAGAATATAGAAGCCGTCTTGTTATATAGACTATATGATAATGTTTAATCTTGTAACATATCAAGCCTGACCAGGCCAGATAGAATCCGCCAGATCCCTCACCAACTTCAGCTTATCCAGCATATTCTCCCTGGACAGTCTATTCTCCCTCGAATGGCTGGCAAACCCACACTGCGGACTGATCCCCAGTCTATCCAGGGCCTCATCCACAGAAACCCCATTCCCCTGGGCAATAAACTCCGCAGCCTTAAAGACCCGCTGTCTCAACACCTGCATATCCTCAATCTCAACCCTCTTCGTCGAAACAAGCCCCAGCACCACATTCTTACCAAGGGGCAACTTCTTCAACGGCTCAAACCCCCCAGCCCGATCGGTGTCATATTCCAAATAAAATGTATGCACGTTTAGATCCCGGAAGAGCTGCGCAGCGATGACATCGTATCCACCAGATGAAACGAAGCGCTCCTCATTGTAATTCCCGCGACAGATATGGATCCCGATTTCCATATCGCTGGGCACGTCCCGGAAACACGAGTTGTACCAGGCGATGTACGTCGCGAGAAGCTCGTTGGGCGATTTGATGCTTTCTGGGTCGGCGGTCCACTCTGATATGATCTTCGGGGAGCAGAGGTCTATATTTGTCAGTTAGCCAATTTACCTTGTATGTTGAAGGACGGTAGGGTACATGAAAGATGCGGATCATCAACCTGGATCCTTCTCAGACCGGCGTTATAAAGAAGGCCCAGCTCAGTCCGGAACGCTGTAGCAAGATCATCGAGATACTCGTCGTCGGTGTCATATATACCACTTGCATAGGCTTTGCCATCTTTATGTCTAAAGTGATACCAGCTCGGCGCGGGGATAGTCACTTTAACATTCCCAACATTCTCCTTTCCAACGATAGACTCCACAAACCGGAATTCGTCAAGCGTGCTACTCTGCCCGGTATGCTTGATCTTACCCGTACAGAATACCACAGTCTGCGGGGCGAACTGCCACGCCGAGAGAGATTGCACGTCTGGGAGGTATTCTCGCAGGCCGAGGGCTTTCACGTCCGTCGGGACGGACTCGAAGCCGGAGATGTTGTTGAAGAATGTGCTGAAGAACACTATCACCCTGTCAATTCAGTTTCCGCAATATGGTAGGGTGACGGACGAGAGCGCCTGTATTCGCCATCTGTAACTGCCTTGAATCCGAGCTTCACCTGTTCATTGACGATCTTTGTTATCTCGTCGTCTTCGATTTGGCGGAGGGTTGTTGTGTCTGCGTCTTGTGTCTCTATGAGTCTGGCTGGGCGGAGTAACGAGCCCAGATGCTCTGCTCTGCAGGGGCGGGGAGACGAAGCAGACATGGTGAGGCATGTACCAGGGTGGTGAGAGAATACGGAGTACAAAGTTAGTAAACTGGGGCACCCCGAGGTCCCTAATGATCGCTTCAATGAGGGGCTCGTGGGGTTCGTGGAGAAGTCAATTGTAAGTGGCCAACGTCAGCGAATAAGCTTCCTTTATTAATTCCTAGGCTTGTCCGGCGTTTTAGACTCTCCGCGGTTGCAGCATTGTATCTGCCAAGTAGATTGAATGGAAATATCATATTTATATATTTAAAGTGGTTAAATCGCGAGACCAGTAGCCGAACACGCCAAACGTCGAATTCACATAGCTGGACCAGATACTCCCCTTATTCCTTCCAGAATGTTATCGAAACCCCGTTCCAATCGCCTACCCGTCCCCCGGAACCGTGTCAACCCCAGACCAAGGGCCACGATGTCCACGGTTCCACTTGGTTGTTCCACCTCCGCAGATCAAAAACAGTCGGGCTTATAAGGAAGAAATGGAGAACTAGTAGTAATGTGTATTCCTTCTTTTTTACCATGCCAGGGATAATCGCAAACTCTGTCGTATTATTATCCTATAATTGTACAAAGTTGAACGTTGAACTGTCCTGTCTTACATAATCAGGTAACGGAAATGAGTTCCTGGCTGCCCGCCGGAAGAGGTAACCTGGAGAGCATCTCCCCATCGCCAAATCTGGGGAAAGCATGCGACATTTCTGTGGAGAAAGATGTTCACTGGTTGGCCGTCTGCCACGCGATTGGACCCGGAAAAAGAATACGGGGACGAAACGTTGAAGAGGGATGGATCCGTGGATGGGCAGCATAGAGTTCAGTCCTGCCAACCAGAGAAGTAAACTGGGGAGCCACATGCGTAAGTTCGCCACTTCATTTCGCGGAATCCTTCAACCAAATGCCTCAACTGGTAGGCTCTTATTGGATTATCCCGCCCCTGCTTGCGGTGCCATATCCTGGGGTAGTGGAAGCTTAACCTCCCTTCTCCTTCTTTTCGTCTCCTTTTCACCCCTTCACCCCTTCATCTCTCAAATCTCGGCCTCTACTATCTCCATCCACTTTAGAGAATGCATCGCTCGGACCGGCCGCTGCCCGTCCACGCAGCATGTCCGGCACCACATCGCCTGAAAAAGTCGGCGACCACGACGTCAACGACGCCCTGGACATCGCCATCGTCGTCTTCTCCGCCATCGCCGTCTACAACGCCATCGAGCTCTCCATCTACCTCCCCTCCTCCTTCCGCCGCTACCGCAGCCTCTACTTCTGGTCCATGATGACCTCCGCCATCCTCGGCGTCATCCCGGCCTCCATCGGCGGCGTCCTGCAGTTCTTCGGCCGCCAGCCGCTCTGGGTCAGCATGCTCCTGCAGAACCTCGGTTTCATCCTCATGGTGCCAAATCAGTCTGTCGTGCTATACTCGCGCCTGCACCTCATTTCACCCAGCAAGCTCATCCTCCAGATCGTGCGCTGGCTGATTTTCGGCTGCCTGGTGCTCATCTGTCTCCCGACTATCGTACTCAATGTCGGCTTCAGCTACCTCCCCCATTCACCGCAGTGGGTGCGCGCCTACTTCATCATGGAGCGGTTTCAGGTAACCTGGTTTACCCTCCAGGAGTGTTTCATCTCGGGCGTTTACATTTACTACACAACCCAACTGATCCGACTCGTCCCGAGCGACGACAAGCGACGACATAAGATTCTCTTCCAGCTGCTGGTCGTCAATGTGGCTGTGATCGGGCTGGACCTGGTGCTCGTCATCCTGCAGTATTTGGACTATTATTATACCCATGTGATTCTCAAGGCGACTGTGTATAGCATCAAGCTGAAGTTGGAGTTTGCGGTGCTGGGCATGTTGGTGTCCATGGTGCATCGGAGGGATTCGGATGAGTTTTGGTTGACAGAGCAGGCGCCGACGCGTTTTTCATAGTATATATAAATATAAACATGTATATAGGAATATAATAATAAATAATGGTTAACATCTTGTATTAGGATTAAGTTGTAGTTTCCTTTAATTGGGGAATGAAGATAAAATTATAGGTATGTTGGATATAGATTAAAAATCAAACGTATTTGCGTTATATGCGTATATCCAGTGATACCTCAGCCACTACAATCAACAATGAGCACTGTAAAGCGTAGTTTAATTGTTCAGTTACAAGTTACGACCACTGTTCAATTGAACAGTTCTCATCACAGGATATCAATGATATCAAGTCCAGTGCCACCAGCACTTAACTCTCACCATCCCAACAATCCGGGAAAGAAAAGAAAAGGAATGCGTTGTGGGGCAACACGGCAGAAAGAAATTTCATCGGCCAAGGCTGGGCAGATGTCGTCTGCAGATCTTCACTCTTATTTCTCTTGAGTGTTCGGGTTTCATGACAATCTCGTCTGTTTTGAGCCGGTGCCGAGATATTTAGAAGCTTACAGCAGAGACGATCTGAGACATTGTTACCAATGGAATAGACTGCCTGATCCGGCAATGCTCAGGGATCGGAAGTTCTCCGGAGATTTCACGGTGGACTGGCCAGTCTGCCCTGACGCGACAGAGACAGGGATACTGCTCTGCTGACTGCTGGCCGATGCTGATCAAGCAGGTCTCGTACTTCAAGGGAAGGAGAGATGCTGAACCCCACACGTATTCAGCCTTCAGCCCTCCGTCTTCAATGTTAGTCCTGGATCAGATAAGATATTAGCCCGACTCTTTCCGTCTCCGATTACAAAGCCGAATCCTCCCGGTCTTGACCAATCAAAACGACCCAAGTAAATGAACAAGCAAATGCACTTTCCGAGTCCGATTATTAAGCTGTATAGCGTCTTATCAGATTTACTGCTGCGTCTGAGAATTTCAACCTCTAGGAACCCTTCCAGACGATATATATGACCCAGATGCACGAATGTGGAGTCTAGACCCGTTGACACGGAAGCCCGGAATACACAACAAAGTCTCGTTAGACCCTGTCAGCTAGTATCAGATAGCCCCCAAGGCAGTATACACGGTGTAGTCTCCGTCCCTACGCTCTAATTTGGTAAATCGCCATCTATCTTGTCCTTTCTGGGGATAGTCGTACTAACGGTATCGAGAATGAACTTGATCGTTCGCCGTTCCGTGGCAACCTGGACCTATCAGAATCCTTGGTAATTCTTGCGGTATCCGTATCTCGGAGCGAGGTCGAATGGGGCAAGATGAGCACTTGATATGGGTGCTCATGCGATTGATTAGATTGATCTGCACTTTAACATGAAACCTGGCAGCACAATGCATCGTCCCCGAGTCTTAAGGCTACCCACTCGGCACAAGCTGGATTACTATCCAGTCGTCCAAGACCGACAATGGCCCGGATCTGCATTTCATATTCCTGAATGTCAATCTGATTCTGTGGCGTCCGAAGTTCCGTGGGGTGTGGCACATTATAATAGACCTCTTGCATCGCCAGGGAGGGCTTCTTCTCGAAAGAAACATTTCGTCACAACCCCATTTCTTGCATCGCAGCAATGCTGCTTCCATCGTTTATCCTTGTCGCACTCTTAGGGGCCGCGAGAGCAGAGACACCCAAGGATCAACTCTGCCTTGCCGGTGCTGCGGCGTCGCTGGACTATGTTCTCTTCTCGACGGACTCTGCTGATATGCTCACCAATCAGTGCTCCAGCAAGTTGAAGATTACGTCGCTCTATGCTGCTGCCCACCAGTACTGCTCGGAAAATGATATAGCTGCGTACTATGAAGCGAAGAAGAAAGAGTGCGAGGAATACGGCGTCTCTCTCATGCCCTACTCCGACGTTGCCAAAACCTTCACGGAGGAATATATCCAAGGCTTGAAGGTTATTCATAACATGGCAGAGGGGGCGGCCGGTCTACTAGAGAAGCCAGCACTGCTTTCTGAGGAATTCTTTACCCAGGGCTACAAAACTTTGGTAAGTGCTCACCTTGTATAAGAATGTTATCTGACTCCACTAGGAAAGCTGGGACATTGCGACATCAGCCCATGACTTCCAGTCGTCAGTACACCCCTCTTTCTTTTATACGTCGTCTAACAGAATAGGTTCATGCCATACGTCTTCTGGGCCTGCATTGTCTTCTTCGGCATAGTCCACCGCATATTCAACGCCTTCCTCCTAAGCCAACAATACGAAGTAGATCAAGACGTGGAGGGAGAGCAGAAAACCTCTCTCGGCCTGCCAGTCCGAATCACCAACAAAGTCCATCGATGGATCAACACGCACTTACTGCTCCCGTCTGAATTTGGCTCTGGTTGTCGCAAGCTTGGATGGGTGTGGCATCGCCAGATCTCAACAAGGATACAAACAATTGTGGTTGCGCTTTACTGCATCCTTATCATTCTGCTTTGCGCTACAGACTATTACACATACTACGAGAGTCTCTAGTAAGTTCCAGAAAAAAAACAGAATCTACAAAATGTGGCTAACTGAACAGCTTCGACACAAAATCGCACCAGATCCAGCGCCACGTCGCAGACAGAACGGGGATCATGGCCATTGGCAGTCTGCCTATTCTTTGGGCATTCTCCGGACGAAACAATATCATCCTCTGGGCTACGGGGTGGAGGTTTGGGACGTTGAATCTCTACCATCGCACGATTGCTCGCATCACCATGGTCCTGGCTATTATTCACGCATCGGCGTATACTAGGTATTATGTTGAACGTACGTCAACCTCCTCCCCAGTTGTGGGTATCACTAACTTGCTCCAGTTCAATTCTTTAAAATCACCCTCGTTGAGTATTGGTTCCGGTGCGGTATTCTTGTGAGTCAACCCAATCTTGTCTCGCTCCATCAACTAACATTAAAGGCCCTTACAACCATGTCTGTCATGGTCGGTCTGTCCTCATCCATAGTCCGTCAAAAGATCTATGACTTCTGGCTCCTCTTGCACATCCTACTCGCAGTCGTCGCAGTAGTAGCCCTCTACTAGTAAGTATCCAGCCTACCTTACCAGTGTTACCTAACAAGCTGCAGCCACATCAGCATCTTCGAAGGAAAATACAACCCCTTCATCTGGTCCATTGTCGCAATCTGGGGCTTCGACCGAACCGTCCGCCTCCTCCGCCTCGCATACTGCAACCTGCCCTTCACTCCAAACGGGAAACGCCAGTCAACAAAATCGACAGCGGTATACCTCAAGGACGCAAACGTTATAAAGGTTGATGTATTCCCTGGCTCTGCCTCTCTCAAGCCTAGACCTGGCCAGCATTACTACCTGTATGAGCCGCTCCTGTGGAAGGGGTACGAGAACCACGCGTTTAGTCTGGCAAGCTGGTCCAACAGCAACACAGTTACACCAGATACAGTCCAATCTAGATCACCAGAGAAGGACCAAATCAGTACGGATACCTCACCCAACACCTCCGGCTCGCAGTCAGTAAACGAGATCAGTCTTAACGGAAGCAAATTCACCTTCTACATCCGCCCCCTATCCGGCTGGACTTCGCGCTTAAAGAACCAATGCCTGAAATCCAGTTCGCCATCTCCAATCGACCTAACCCTCCTCGTTGAAGGGCCCTATGGCGGCCCCTCACCGCTATACGGATACGAACACGTAATATTAGTCGCCGGGGGAGCTGGAATTACTGCTACGATGCCGTACATCCGCGACCATTTCTCCCGCACATCACAGAGGGATAGGGCTCTGCGGACGAGATCCGTGCATTTGATTTGGACAGCGAAGGAGGCGTCGTTTATAAACCGGATTTTTGCAACGGAGCTTGGCGGTCTTGCCACTGCTTCTGGGATGTTTGCTGCTGAATGCTTTGCCACAGCAGGTCCAGTACAAGGACCGGAGAGCTCAAGTTCCAGCTTAAGCACTGAGAGCCAGGATAGACTGGTCAAGATAAACACCGGTCGTCCCGACATTCCAGCCCTAATCCGGCAGAACATTGAAAATATTGCAGCGGTCGATCCTTGTCCGGGGCGTACAGCGGTGTTTGTTTCTGGACCGGCGGCGCTGGCGGATGTGACTAGGGCTGCGGTGCATAGAGTCCTCAAGGAAACGAGGTACGATGTTGAATACTTTGAGGAGGTTTTTGGGTGGTAGAGCACTATATATTGAGATGTGGGTGTGTATATGGAGCGGGCTGTTATGGCCTTTATCGGGTTCTTTAGTATGTATATGGATGAATGAATTATTTCTAAATATTGGTATACTCTACGGTTCTCGGTTACTTATTCCCCAGACCTAATGCCTCTCTGGTTACTTGCATATAGTATATATACCTAATAATACCAATTATTGTAACGCGTGGACCAGATTTACGGGCTTGTGCCATACGCGATAGATTTTAGGCCCGTTTGACCTCAACATCGATAGAAATATCAATTCTGTCTCGAATATACTGTGATGTAGCTGATACATTTCCGACAAGCACCAAATTCATCAGCCTCTTGTTTCCTTTCGGCCCGTGTATTAGTTTCCCCGCACTTTCACGCTCAGTTCATGTCAAGTGGGGAAGTTGCCACCAGACTGAGCATACCCTCTTCATTCCTTTACACTTGGAATTCCAGAGTTGAAAAGCTCTAAAAAGCACGGTGGATGCAGTTACTTAGGAACGATGTCTGACAGCCTACTGGATGAGATGGCCATCAGGGCCCTGGTCGTAGAGGAGAGATACTGCCGCGACACCGACCAGTTCGAAGCCCTCCGGCGCTGCTACCATCCAGATCCATCGAAAACATTCATCGACATCATCAGGCGAGTCTATCATCGTAAAGTTAAACCTGCTCCCAATCTAACAATATGTCCAGGTACCACGGCGACATCGACGGCTTTGTGGAAAGGTCCAGCAGTATGGCAGGGCAGGGAACCAGCTCTATCCATACAATAAACCCCGTCCAGATCACGCTCAACGGGGACAAGGCGTTTTCAGTGTCACTTGGTAGCATTATCTCCCGATTTTCCCAAGACGGCGTAGACTACGATCTTGTTTCGCAATGCCGGTTTCTGTCGCGGCTGGAACGCGCGGGCGAGGACGCGAGGAGGGGCTGGAAGATGTTGAGTATGCAGGTCATCTACGTCCAGGACGCAATCACCCCGGCCTTTCCAGTGGAGCTTAGAGACGACGTGAACGATGCTATTGGTGAGGGGATGGCGTCGCGAGAGAGCTACAGGGGTCTGGCGTATGTTCTCGCGCAGATGAAGAACCCGGTGCCGGACACTCTCCCGGGCACGGACGATCAGGGTAGTGTTGAGGCACTGCTGCAGCAGAATCTCTCGTGGGTACATGAATAACCTTATGATCTGGAATTGGATTGAGGCTTTTCTATATAGTCCATCAAATACAAATGCAGATATATCTGTGGCTGATACATCATGTGATGGCGAGGCTGTGCTTCATTTGTGTTATTTTCTTCTTTCCGTCTCTTCTTCCCACCACCTTCATCAGTAAATATGTCGGAGACAGAGACTCGCTCGTTTGTTGTCCCGCCAGTTCCTGGTAGAACAAAGCGGGAGATGGACTTTCTGGACTCAACCTTCTTCAAGACTCCCGGCCAGCAGCTGCCAACTCCAGCACAAGTCAGAGCGCTGTCAAAAGATGTATCCACCAAAGCTCAGCCGACACCGGTCATTTTCAAAAACCCAAACATCTTTGTGAAATTTAGTCCTCACGTCACCGTTGACGAAGCCCAGTGTCTTTGGATGATTCGCCAGACCTTTCAGGGCGCTGTGCCCGTCCCTGAAGTTTTCGGATGGCGCGTAGACGATGAAGACTATGTATTCATATACATGGAAATCATTGAAGGACAGATGTTACTTGATGGATGGGACGATATCAAGAGTACAGACAGAGAGGTAATGCGAAATCAATTACGTGAAATCGTTGGATATCTACGTCAGCTCAAGCCAAGGTCCGACAGGTACATCGGTAAGCCTTGACTTTGTGGATGCAATTTTAATGCCTGTATTGATGACTGTTTCTAGGATCTATTAACCGCCAGAAAATCCTTGACTATGTTTTTGAGTCAATCAAAGAAGCCGGGCCATTCCCAACCATAAAAGAATTCAACGACTGGTTTTCTGCCTTGCCCCAACGGCGGCTTCCAGAGAACTTGAAATTCAAGGATCCCTATAGATCCTATTTACCTGACGATGGAGACATTGTATTCACGCACGCCGACCTTCACCGAGGTAATATTATGATAACCTCGACTCCGCCCTTTCGAGTAATCGCCATTGTCGACTGGGGCCAGGCAGGCTGGTATCCTGACTATTGGGAGTACTGCAAAGCCCTTTATACATGCTGGTATGAGTCTGAGTGGCGTCAGGACTGGATTGACCATTTCCTACATCCGCGACTGCAGGAGTCTGATGTCTTCTCAGAATACACCATGGCGATCGGTGCTGTCTAAAAGGAGTCGGTGAAGTTAAACCTTACTCACAGAACATACGGGGCTGACCCAACGATGAGACTCGGATTGAGTGGCCAGGGCAAACTCTGCTAACAGGCAATATCATCCCTGGCGGCTAGCAAACCAGCAGCGCCATATACGTGTGTCGTATTTGGTATAAAAGGCAAATTTCTACTTTTCTTTGAAGCCTCCAAGCCAAACTTCTTTATTATTCGGCCAGGCCTTAACCTCTCAGAAAGGGCGCCTAGATGAAATGGCACCTCGAACCATTTCCCTCGTCTCCTACCGCAGTGCGCCCTCTCAGCGTGCTCACTTCGGTGTCTTCGTCCCCTCGGCGGCTAACCAAGGAGTGGGAAAACTTATCCAGGTTCTTGGTGCACCCATGGTCGGATACAGCCTGGAGTTCAAACGCAACTACTGCCCCGATCTCACGCAGAGAGCGAACTCGCTGTTTGCACTTGGCCAGGTCGATTCCGCTAACATTGTTGACTCCGCTTCCCCAACCGTGAAGGAGTTCGTTGATACTACGCCAAATGGCAATATTGAGATTGCTGCCAGTGAAGTGCAACCACCTCGGATCAGTGAGAACTTTATGGCGCCTGTTAATGATGTGAGAGCCCTTGTATAACATCGATCATCTGCTTATGTAGTTTGTTTAGACCACAAACAAGAGATGCCAGGGGTGGACTATGGAGTTTATTCGTCATATCGTTGCGAAAGGGATTATCGGGGAAGAGGCTATTCACATTGTCCAGTCCAAGCGTGATCCTCCAACCCATGGTATTGGCTTGCGGGCTGTCGGACAGCGTTGAGTGTTGGTATGGGTTCGTGATGCAGCGCATCTAGTTCTTAACCAGGTTGCATCTGCAAAAATGGTTACTTTGAGAAACATCATTTGGAAGGGTTGAGGATGCTATTTCGTATTTGTTCTATTTTATAATCTTATCTGGTGCGACTTCCACCAAGTCTTGGTTTGTCTCGGCGAACCACAACTCTACCAGGACGAGCCTTGGGTCCGACAAATATAGAAAGCCAAGTCGTTGTGATGTAATCACTGATTCATCAGCTGTTAAATCAATCTCTTTTCCATGAATAAAATTAATCAAACCGGCCGGATTGTAGAATCCTTCTATAATTATAAGCACCATGGCCAACAATACCCAAACACTGCGATTTACGGCAGACGGTGTATTCAAGATCTCGATCTTTTCAGACTTACACTATGGAGAATGTTAGCATGCACATCTCCATCAATAGGCTCTTCTAACGGTATCAGCCCAAGCCTCAATCGGGCCTGAGAACGACGCCCGCACAAGCAACGTCATGGCCTCGATCCTCGATATCGAAAACCCGCAACTTGTCGTGCTGAATGGGGACTTGATCACCGGCGAAGCAATCAATCGGTCTAACTCCAGTTCATACATGGATCGCATTGTGGCGCCATTTATTGAGCATGATGTCCCCTGGGCCTCTACGTATGGGAATCATGAGAGCGCGACCAACCTATGTCCGCAGGATGTCTTTGACCGAGAAATGGGAAATCAGGATAGTCTTACGCAAAGCATGGTCTCTGATTCTACAGCGGGGTATACGAATTACTTCCTGCCTGTGTTTCCGTATAATGAGTCCGTGGAAGTCCCGGAGGTGATTTTGTGGTTTTTTGATACCAGGGGTGGAACTTCGTGTCCGGATTCAGAGGATGCATCTAACAGAAGGCCGGATTGGGTTGATTCGTCAGTAAGTCAATCGTATACAACTTGATGATTTGTGGACGCCGACTTTGCAGGTAATTGAGTGGTTCAACGAGACGCATTCAGAGATCACGAACAGATATGGGAGGGCAGTACCATCATTGGCCTTCTTCCATATACCTACATATGCAGCAAGGGCATTCCAGGATACTGGTCTGAACGGTAGCACTGAGCCGGGGATTAACGACGACGTACCAGTTAAACAACAGGGGTATCTATGGGATGGTGAGGGTTACACGGGGCGAGATATTCCATTCATGCAGGCCCTGCTCGCGACAGAAGGATTGATTGCTTCGTTTAGTGGTCATGACCATGGGAATGATTGGTAGACAACACCCTATTTACATTTTTCTAATGGGCTATCGTTAACGATTGAGTTAGGTGCTTCAATTGGAACGAGAGACTGTCTAATATGGACCTGAAAGGCAACGGGCTCATTATGTGTTTTGGCCGGCGCACAGGATATGGAGGATACGGGGACTGGTCTCGCGGTGGGCGTCAGGTGCTCCTACATCATAACGTGAGTGAAAATCCCGTTGAGACGTGGATACGATTAGAGGATGAGACGGTTAGTGGGCGAGTTACTCTGAATTCGAGCTTTGGTCGTGATCTATATGTAGAGAGTGCGAGTCACGGAGCAAGGAGGATCTCACCGTGGAAGCATTTTCTTTCAGTTTACATATGTATACTGCTGTTGGTAAGCCTGAAGCAGATATAAAGTGTAAATATATTTCTTGTTCTCTGCCACTGGGGTCCATTCCGGTGGGTTCCTTTATATGAAATATCATAACTCGCCAATAGTTCCCTCACTGCTTTGTATACCGGAGTATATATATAATTCATCACCCCGCAAACCGACTCCTCTTCCTCAACCTTTCCCCCCAAAAATACAACACCCAAATCCCCAAAACACACGGCACAGTCAAAGCCCCAATAAGACTCGTCCCACCCCCAACCCCCAAACGCGCATAAAGCGGCCCAGACCAAAGCACAGCCGCAAATGCCAGTGTCGAGCGCGCAAAGTCATTCATGGCAAACAGGCTGGCCGAGTAATGCGGGTACGCTACAGCCATGTACCCGAACATACACTGCATCAGTGTAATCACGCCGGCCATGATGAGGATAAATCCCACTGTGGGGACGGTCCAGTGGATGTCGGATCGTGAGGTCCAGGCGAAAAGGTACATCCCTGCTGGGACGAACGGGGCGATGAAGAGGGCGGGTATGAGGCGGCGTTCTGGTGGTGGGAAGGTGTTGCTGGTCCGGATAGGCTGGGCGATGGCGTAGTGGATAAAGAGGACATAGAATGGCATAATGAGGAGGGCTGCTACGACTGCGGCGAGGAAGACGAGGCCCATGTGCGCGATATCCATGTGGTATATCTTTTGGTAGACGAGCGGGAAGACCTCGAAAAAGGAGTAGAAGATGGCATAGACGAGGGCAGTATACACGGTTGTGAATAGGATAGCTGGATCCAGGGCATTAATTTTCCATGGAATCACCAGCGCGTTATTGACGATGGCCTGTGGAGAGTATCTGCTGCTCTCCATCTCGGAGGCGGCCCTGAAGGAATCATCTCCAGTGAGGGCTCGAAGGCGTGCAGCCCGCGCGTGTAAAATTGCAGGGCCGAATGTCTCGGGGAGGAACAACTGAAAGGAAAATGATCAGAACATGAAGAAAACAAATCAAAGGGGCCATACCAAGAATATAAGACACGGCGCTGCACCCCAAAGGACCACCCACATGGACCACCTCCAGTCGTGCGCAGTGATACTGAATCCGGCTATACTAGGCGCCACCGCAGGCGCAGCAACAGCAAATGTGCCCCAGATCCAAATCCCATAAGGGATATTGATGATGTCGGTGATATCCGTAAGTGAAGCAGCACCGGTAGCCAGACAGGGCGAGCCAAAGAAGCCCTGAAGAAACCGTAAAACCAGGAAGCCGGCTGCATTATCGACTGCCACCGCCAATCCACTAACTATCAAAAAGAGTGCTAGGGATATTGTGTACGGCGGATTTCGACCGATAGCTGGGATTTCGGAGAGCGGGCTTAGCAGTAAGGCTCCCAGTCCATATCCTAGCAGAACAAGGGCTAGGCCAAGTGAGCCTTGCGCTTTGGATAATCCGTATATAGCCTCAAATTGTGGTTGAGCGGCAGAGAAAATTGAGGAAGCGATATAGACGACGAGGGTATAGAAGTTGATTTGGAAATAGACAATGAACTTAATCCACCAAGGCCAGCAGTGTGGATTCTCTGGATCCGTAGCATCATACCATGTTACAAGAACCGCCCTGCTTGTAGCAATCTCAGGATCAACGGTGCAATTATCATCCTTGCGGGATATTTCTTGTTGGACCGACTCTCGGGACACACTCATTGGTGAATAGGCTTCCGGAAGAATGTACCCTAGCTTCTCCTCTGGAAACTGGAAGAGGCGCCCCCCTGAGATCCATCGCCCCAGTGTCCCAAGGGTAGTGCTGGGGAGAAGCTGTGATGTGAAGTTGGTCATGGCGGTTGGAGGCTGTGTCGTACGCAAGAGGAGGGTGGCAGCGGCGGCATGAACTCGACCCTAGACCATATATTCTAGAAGGGGCTCAAGGCAACACCCCCCAGTTACATTTTCTTTGTTTTTATGGCACCGCCTGGTCTCAAATTTGGGCTATTGGTGCTAGTTGCATGAACTAGCATTAATGCTGCATGGTACATGGTGCACGGGCTTGATGATCGATCTGATCGCCAAGAGTATCGAACTAAGACTCTACGAGGTCGGCTGGGTAATATATTACATGGACAAGACTATAGTAATATTACTTGTCCAAAAGGGAGATAGTTGGTGATCAGTGGCGAGAAGTAAGTGCATTTTGTAGAAGGCTGGGTCATTGCACGACTGTTGGTATCTGTTCGCGTTGCCACACTGCTCCAGCGTCTAGTAAGACATTGTAATGCTCTATTATATAGAATGCCTTTCGGTTTCTGTGATTAGCTGCATTATACCTCTTAACCAATGATGTGATATTGGAATTAGCCTCAAAATGGGTCTAGATACAGTGGGTGTTCTGCCTTCTTATGTACTCTATTGGGCCCCAAATCAATTTCCTTGAACTTTGATCCCCTGGTCGGAGAGCCTCCATCCAAATATTAGAATCCCCACTGATTGAGCCAGGTCGCCATCATATTGGGAGTGATTGGCGGAAGGGCTCTCATGGTGGCGCTGGCAGCCTTTGTATTTCTCACATCAAGGGGCACAGAAAGAGCAGCCAGATCGCCACCTTCAACAAGGCTCTCATAGAATGGAAGTAGCTTCAGTGCCGGCTTGCTTAGAAGGTCTTGCGCAGTCGGGGCCTTGGTCCGCTGTAGTTCCTGCAACCAAGCCTCCATGTTGACTGTATTTAGTCCGCCTTCATTTCCATACATCCCGTGGATTGGCGGGAGCAGGCTTTCCCACGATGTGGCCGTAGGATTAACTAGATGGAAGACATCAAATGTAGCTTCATCCTGTGACTTGCTGCGGCCATGGACGATATCTACGATTATCCGCGCGAGTAGATCCTAATTCTTGATTAGCATTCATATCCAAATATATCAGCAGCAGCAAACCGTTAAACATAACTTACCACAGGAACCCAGTCAACTGCGAAGCTTCCCAGACTCGACGGAATCTTTCCCATTGACTTGGACGTAGCAATAAGAGCAGGGAGCCATTCACTCTTGTTCCAGAATCCACTCCCACCGGACGATCCCGCAATCTGTCCTACGCGATGGACGCTCGTCGGGACTCCAGACTTCTCAGACGCAGCCAGACAGATACGCTCACAGATATGCTTTGCCTCACTATACCCCTGGCGAAGAGTCACATCGCAGTCGTCAAATGGGAGTTCGGGAATAGGACCTTCAGACTCAGTTGCCAGTGCAGATGTGGACCACCCGCCAACAGCGCCAATGGAGGATAGGAAATGAAAGTGCGCGCGGTGGGTACTCTGGGCGCAGAATTCTATCAGGCTGTTCACTGCGCGGATATGTACTGGCTCGAATGACTCGACGGGGATGTTAAAGTCCATTCGCCAGGCGTTGTGAATGATCGTGTTTACGGACTGTAGCATCTCCTGGTACTTTGTGTCTTCGATGCCGAGATGGTGCTCGCCTAGGGATGTTTGGACAACTTCGACTTTGTCGGGTATAGCTGGGTCCAGGCCCCGATTTTGTAGGGCTTGGGCTTGTGTCTCGCGATTGCCATCGCGTGTTAGACAGTATACCTTGCCGACGGATGGGTTAGAGCGTAGAGAGTCGAGCAGGTAGCTACCCAATGATCCAGTGGATCCTGTTAGTATCACCGTGAGTGTGTCTGAGTCACGGCACTTGTTACGGACGTGGTCTTGCTGAGGGAGGCTTTTTGTGTATTTTGCGACTATCCCATCTATTCTTTCACGTCTTGACGGGGCTGCTCCATTCCTAGCTCCATAAAGCAGCCCGTAAATGAGAGTAGCAAGCTTGTTGATACTGGGATGCACGTAGACCATTTGGGGAGTGATATCCTGGAACCCGGCAGCCTTCAGAGCGGATGCCAGCTGGATTGTACGCAGTGAATCAAGTCCAACATTGTAGAGGTCGTCATCATCCTTGCAGGAAGTGACGTCTGAAATATGCATTACGAGGCTTCGCACAAACGAAACAACATCTTCCGCGGTAGGAGACGGGGGAAGCGCAAATGGCAGATCTTCCACATCAGTCCGTGCATAGAGAGCGTTGATTTCGTGGTTATAGCTGTCCGCTACCAGCCTTCGCTGTGTACTTCCTTTGGGCGTTGTAGCAAAAGGCTTCTCTTGAGACGCCAGGGTAATTTTGTTCTTGAGGACGTGGCCATGTGCCGGGCTGATGTGATTCCCCTTTTGCACTGTCGGCCAGATGATGTCGATGAATTCAGCCTCTGAATACGCCTCCGAATCAACTTGCCTCCAGTTTGGCTCAACCAGCAGGGCAGTCTGGAATCTACCAAGTCCCACGACCACAGCCCTCGCGACCAGAGGATGGCCCTCAATGATCTTCTCCATCGTGACGGGGTTGAATTTCTCCCCGTTGTTGAGCACAATCACATCATCCAGCCGGCCGTGAAACCTCCAAAGGTTTGGTCTTTCCGGATGCGCCAAGTACAAGTCTTTTGTGTGGTAGCAGTCCAGGTCAGGGAATGTATGGAAGATAGGCTGCCACTCAGGGGTCTCGGTTCTGTGGATGACCATCTCATGCAGCCCGCCCTCGACATGCTCCATCTTTATACCAAAGGTCGAGCTCCACTCGAAGTAGGACCAGTCCTCGTTCTGCTCTGGCCGAAGGGACAGCACGAAGCCACCCTCTGTCATTCCCAAGAAACTGACGAGCTGCGTGATCTCGCTGACCTGTCGGCCGACATCTGGGGAGAGTGGACCACCTCCGAAATAGACGCGGTTTAGTTGGGAAAGGGCCTGGCGTGATTCCGGGACTGCACAGAGATCTTCCAATATACATGGAGGAAAGAGAGCTGCTGTTGGCTTGGTGGTCGTCAGGACTCTTGTCACTAGGTCTGTTGATAGCGGTTTATCCGGGAGCATCACACAGGGGATCCCATGGAATACAGCCATAATGAGAAGTGAGAACCCCATGAGATGGAAGAACGGGGTCGTTGAAAGGATGAGATCGTTTGGGGTGAGCCGGTCTGGGACGCCAGCAACGCGTCCTGGTGGGATAGGGACATGGGCTCCATGGTCCAACGCTCCAAAATACCCAAATGTAAGCTGAATCGGTTTGGGGAAGCCTATAATGAGACCGAGCTTTAGATACCAAACGCTTAAACCTGAAAAATTGCAAAGATTCCTACCTGTCGTGCCCGAGCTATGGGCTATAAATGCCACTTTATTCTTGACCTCCTCGATGGTGCCCGTGAATGGATACACACTGACATCCTGTGCTATCATTTCGGCAAATGAAGGTATTTCTACACTGGCAACATGAGATGCAGCAGCGCATATCTCGTCCGCGTTTTGCTTCTTCTCATAACTATAGCAAAGCTTCGAGCAACCCGTCATCTCAAAGAGGCGAACATGCGCGGCCTGGGAATTCCGAGTAGACGAGAGCAGGGGCTACAAGACCGCGATTGTCAGTCAATATACTCTGCTCCAGGGCTGTCAGATACATACCTTGTAGCCAGTCTTGTTACACGCAACGACCATGATCAAATACCGCACGTCGTTGGCGCCGATGTACGCAATCGTCTCGCTAAAAGAGCCGCCCTTTCCAAACTGCTTCTCAATCCACCAGGACGTGTAATTTATTGCCTGAGCAAGTTTTCTCACGGGCAAATCCACATAGTCGTCAGGTGTGCCAGGGCTCTTTGGCATAGCGCACACCTTACGCTCTGGGTCTGTCTCTGCCAGACCATCAATGACATGGGCCATGAGCCTTTTGCCAATTGGAGGACTTGCTACTGTGGCCATTATGGTATTCGAAGATTGATCAATATAAAGAGGTGTAATACTATGCCTGGAACTCTGGATGAATGGGACATGGACAATCTCGGAACGGGGATGCCATGAATACCTGCGATAAATAACGAGCAGATACACCCTCTGTCTTGTACTGTAAACCGTTACGGTCGGTTAGAGATGCTAGATATTGCAGCTCCATCTTGCAGGCATCGATCTAATCGACCCGCGTACCCAAAAATTGGGTGGGTGTCTACTGCAGCCCGCTGCAAGACAGGCCCAGGAAACGCAGATCGATACATCCAGTTGGCAGTCCCACCTGCCACTCTGTAAACCGGATTTGGAATACCCATATGAAGAACCTCCGAGCTCGCGGCGCAGCTGAAAGATATCATTACATGCAAGATAGTGGAGGCTATGTATAGTATAAACCTTGTGATATCATGGCCCACAGCCAAGTATTGAGCGGCCTATCACTTGGCAAACGTAATCGCGGCCTGTCTTTGTAGTGCCGAGGTGGTTACGAAACTAGTAAAATAGTCGCATATTGATTTTTTTTTCTTTGTTCGCGTCTCATCTGATCATCGTGGGAACTGACCCACTGCTGCGTGATCCGATCAAATCTATAGATTGAACCCTAAACTGGCAAGCCCAAGCGACCATGAACAAAGGATGATATCCTGCTGCTGCCAGTCAGACGAAGTATTAGAAATTACACTTACTCACTCTTACAAATGTATTTTCAACGTTAAAGTAAATCTAGCCTTTCCTATGAGGTGTATCAAAGAGAGTTGAACAAGGGAAACTTGGTCGAAGCTGGTCGAAACCTGGATATGTATAGTTATTTCAAATTCAGTACCATCTCCAACAACGGTCCTATTCCCAATGGCTTAAAGGAGTTGTATATCTCATATCCTATACTTTAAATATCATATTTGCTAAACACCTCCTGCTCCGCGCGCTCAAACTCCGCCAGGATAGTTCTTTGTCTCTCTTCCGAACGAGGCTTGATATCAACTGCAAAGGGCCTAGCACACCGCAGAAACCCATCGGTATACCCAGTGACGGGATCACAATTAATTGGCACAGTGCTTCCCGTATTATCTACTTTGGGCGTAATATCAAATGCCCATAGCAGCTTTGCAAATGCCACGAAAAGACCACGTTCAGCCAAGTGGATGCCAGGGCAGATACGACGTCCAGAGCCGTAGCCATAATGGTCGCGGTTTTGGTAGTCAGGGGAGGATGCATAGACCGCCGCAAGATCTGTGCGATCTTTGTATCGATGGGGGTTGAAATGGGTAGGGTTGTCATGGTAGGTGCTGTCGTTGTGAAGGTTCCAGACGTTCATGATAACAGCTGATCCTGCGGGGATGGTCATTCCATCAATGGTGCTCTCTGTCAAATGATATTAGCAAGTTTGTATAGATGTGTGAAAGGCAGAGAAAGCTACCTTTGCTTGTTGCGTGTGGAAAGGCGGTTGGCATCACAGGCCGCCAGCGCATTGTCTCCTTAACAACCATGACAACATAAGGAAGGCTGGAAAAGTCCTCCCATGTCGGAGTTCTCTTGTGGTCAATGACTGAGTCAATAGCTGCCTGTGCCTCTCTTTGCACCTCTGGATATAGGGCCATAGCTTGAATAAATGCTATCGTAGTTATAGCCGTCGTATCAGACCCGCCCTCTAGCAGGTTTCCGAGCATAAGATCAATTTCATGACGATTTAATTGCAGAGTATCCTGCTGGTCAAAGATCATATCCAGGTAGCTTTCCTTTTTTAGTGAGCCGGCTTTCTCCCGGCGTGATAGGACACGGTCAACCAGAGGGCCGTAGACAGAGTCCATTGTCTGAGCAAGAGCGGCAGAGCGAGACTTCCAGTTGTTGAAGACCTTCTCAGGTATCCACTTCAGAAAAGGAAAGATGTCGACTGGCGGAGTTGCTCCCATCTCGAATATTTCAGATATACCATCCAGCACGGCATAGAGGCTCTTCATGTGAGTTGCCGATGCAGTTGGCGTTCTGATACCGGTGACCAGACTCATTATGATGCTGTTCGTAAACCGTTTGATATGGTTCATGAAATTGTCTGGACTCTGACAGATATCCCTGAGGAGCTGTGTTGCCTCGGCGTTTTGAAGGTGATGGTGGCTGCTTTCGCAGAGCGTTTCGTTGAAGAATTTATGGTAGAGGCGTCGTCCTCGTCGCCATCTAGTGTCGGGATTCAGAAACATGAGATGGTCGTTGTGGAAGACTAGACTGTCTGCAATGTATGACCTGGGTCGGTTGCTGTACACGGCCGACTGTTTGTCAATGAGCTGCTTGATCATATACGGAGAATTGAGGACTATAGCAGTTTGTGATCCCATCTTGAGCGAGAATATCGAACCATAAATCGCAGCCCATTCTGTGAACCTGTAGCCCAGTGTTAGTTTTAGTGCATATATATATACAGTATGGTGTGCAGGTACTTGAAATGAGCCCCAGTTTGGGGTAGCTGGTGAAGGTTTCCAATAATAGGAAGGCATGGAGGCCCTTCATACAGTCAGCCTGCGTTGGATATGGTGTGGAAAGAATGAGTCCTACCAGGGGGCAGATTTGGTGCCCGCAGGCCTGGGAACTGGCGTCGAACTAACAAAACAGCAACGATGGCGAGGATGACGGCACACCCTAGAGCAGAGTACATCTTGCACGGTTGGGTAAAGGAGTGGTTCGAAAACTTATTGCACCCCGCCATTAGTGAGGTCCTAGTGGCTTTTATTGTTGGCTCCTTGGCCCTAAGGGATGGTGATAGTTCATGTGCTCCACCCGTACACGGGCCACTAGATTTGCATATCACACCCAAAACCTTGTTGGTTATCTCGATTTCTCATGTTGATCGTGCCCGAACCTCAAGATGGCATTAATAATGCCTTCTCCCGCCTTGGAAGTGAAATTTGCAAGTTTTTCAGCTTACTCTCTCTTTCTCACATTCATTGATCATGTCTGCCCCGGCTTTTCTCTACTCCCAGCTGTTTGTCAGCCTCCCTGTACCAAACCACGACTTCACTGGCCAAACCGTGGTCATTACAGGTGGTAATGCCGGACTGGGACTGGAAACAGCACGCTACATGCTAAAACTGAATGCATCCCACATCATTCTTGGGGTGCGGAATCTGTCCAAGGGGCAGGCAGCCAAAGAGGAACTCCAGGCGTCCACTGGCAAAACCACTCCAATTGATGTCTTCCAACTCGACATGGAAAACTACGAGTCAGTCAAGGCCTTTGCTGCGTCCTTGTCTGCCCTGCCCCGAGTCGACGTGGCAATCCTCAATGCGGGAAAGATGGACCAAGAGTTCTACATTGCCGAGAAAGATGAGAGCACCATTACGGTCAATGTCGTCAGCACGATGCTTCTGGCGCTTCTGATACTACCGAAACTGCGAGAATCGGCGGGGGATGGAAGCCCTGTTCCGCGGCTGGTTATTGTGGCGTCTGATCGGCATGTAATGACCAACTTGCCTGAGTGGAAGACGCCCAATACGTTCGATACCTTGCGGGCTGCGACGGAATCTGGTCCGGACGATCGGTAACTTCGTGCAATTTTTAACTCCCTGGGTCTATGACAGGCTAATACTGTCGGATAACAGGTACTACGCATCCAAGCTGCTTGCAGTCTTGTGCATGCGGGAGTTGGCGAACAAGATCGCCAATACAAGCCCAAGAGTTGTTGTCAATGGACTTACCCCTGGATATTGCCTTACTCACCTTGTTGATGGGATTACAGGCTTTTGGGGCTGGCAGCTGTACATGATGAAGCTATCACTGGCTCGGACAGCTGAGCAAGGGTCGCGTACCCTAGTCCATGCTGCAACTCTAGGCTTGGAGAGCCATGGGAAATACTTGAATGACTGCAAGATTGACGAGTATGTTGCTCCCTTAACTTCAAATACGAGGCCTCTGGTATACGAGTATTGACGCCCCATACAGTGGAGCACTGTCGAGCTTTGTAAGAAGCGAGGAGGGCAATCAAGCACAGCGGAAGGTTTGGGCTGAGCTGATGGAGAAACTGGACGGGATTGTCCCAGGCCTATCTACCACACTGTCTTGAATGGGAAGCCCTTGCGACACATTGGAGAGGCATCAGACTCAGCATTTACTTGTTTAACGCTCCACCGTACAGGTGGGCCCATAATGTTCACGGATCCGGCTGAAGAATATCCACTGCTCTGAATACCTGGCTCGGAGTGGTGAGTGAGGAAAGGTATATAAGCGTGTATCTCAACTGTGGCTATTCTAGTACAGCCATCAATCTTATTGTTTCTTTCTACAATCTTGTTGCAACGGCCAAGACCGGGTTGCAATTACCAAAGGGGATCCGCCATTGGTCCACTGGCCCATATTTATTCTTCACATCTATTCTGCAAAGCCCACATCCGATCGACATGCTCCCTCTAAGCGGGATTGCAGTGGTGACTGGCGCTGGTAAATCCGTACCCCTCCATCTCCTTGACCAGCTCTGACCACCCTGTCAGCCAGTGGAATTGGCGAGGCCTGTGCCTTGGCATTTGCAGCCCACGGTGCTGCTGGTGTCTTGCTCGCCGATCTGGACCTCGCTAAAGTCCAAAATATCGGCGAGCAGAGCGCAACGTTAGCCACCAACCCCTCGTATCGGTATCTCGCAATGGCTGTCGACGTTGGTGACGCGGCACAAGTGCGAGATATGATCTCCAAGGCAATGGACTTATTTGGCAAGATCAACTACAGCATCAACTGCGCCGGCGTATGTAGCTCACAAGAAGCTCGTGAGTGGTTATGAAAAAATCGGGCGCCTACTAACTCGATTCTGCTAAAGGTCTCCATGGACACGGCGATACCACTAGAAGATATTTCCATAGAGGAATGGGAACGCGTCAGCCGAGTTAATGTCCATGGCGTTCTGAATTGCATGCAGGCAGTGGGGAAGGCGATGAAGAGCCAGCATCGTCGCAGCGAGCAAGTTCCAGGCCGATCTCAGTCGAGAGACTGTGGCAAGGGGGCTATTGTCAATATTGGCTCCATCCATTCGTTTCTCTCGGCTCCGGGGACTGCTCAGTACACTACCTCCAAGCACGCAGTGCTGGGGCTCACACGCTCAGCTGGTAAGACAACAGGCCTCGCGTGACTCGATAAGACCCGCTAACAAGCGGATTCAGCAATGGACTTTGCCGGTGATGGAATCAGAGTGAATGCGGTGTGTCCATCATGGGTCAATACGGCGATGATCAATGGCAATGAAGAACTTGCTCAAGTGCGTAACAGGATAGCAGACGTCGTGCCATTAGGACGTATTGCCGAGCCAGAGGAGATTGCGGATGCTGCTCTGTATCTCTGCAGCCCAATGGCCAGCTATGTGACAGGGAGTGCATGGATGGTCGATGGGGGCTTTACGGCATCCGTGAAGATATAGCTAACTAAAATGTCTATAATTTAGGAAAAGCCGCCACAAAAACCATTAGACTTGAAAGCCACACCTGAGAGAATATCATATCCCCTTTCACGTGCAAGGGAAGGGAGCAATAGTTCTGGCCTGCCTGTAGATCATGGTGTATTACTAGTCCATTATATCAACGAACTCCACCCTGTTTCTTCCTCCAGGGGCGCAGGGTGGACAATGTGTAGCGCTACACCGCGTGACTGGCGTTTGGCCAGAACCTGAACGATTGGGAATGCAATTACGCACATGCAGTCAGCGATAGTTTTGAACAGGCCAAACTGTTTCAACTGAGCTGTTGCTATAGGCTTGTCTTGTTCCAACTTCTTTTCGGGTAATGTTCTGTGCAGCAACGATCGCTGTATGATAGACGTTGACCCAGGAGCTGCGTCCAGTGCAGGGCGACAGATGTCCCAATCGCCCGGGACTGGCCGATCGATAGACGCAATGACCAGCACTGACCGCCATTTTCTCCGAGAGTGGGTGTGCAGGCCAGGACCACCGGAACCTGTCCCCGTTTGTTGGTAACGCCGTCTTAGGATCGTCAAGCTGCAGGCGGTTCCAGTATTTGCTGATTTCTCGCTTACTTGTTTTGATCTGTGGTGCTACCATGGCTGAGTGCACGTCGCGATCTTTCAACCGTTGTCGATCTGTTGTTGATCTCCACGAACTAACCCTATCTTCTTCCTATTTCGGATATCACATTTCCCATTTAGTACATCCACTCTCTCCCACTTGACGCGCGAGGTCCACAGCCCACTAATAGTGTGCCGCGTTCGAAAGCGATAAATGGCATCCTATTCTCATATTTGGGTTTTTTTTATGGGGGGAGGGTGCGATCAGCTCCACCAACGAACTGAAAATCTGATCGGCGCTATATACGAGCTCTCCAATGACGCACGCTATTGACTTGCAAACCTTCGGCCGAATCGGACATGTCCCGATGGCTTAGATCGGCTGCGCTCGACATGTACAATACGATACAGACGATACGATTCGTGGCCTTGGCGCCTTATAGTATAGCCACGATGTATAGGTTCGATTTTGTTCTGGATAGACAAGTCATACAATTACATCTGCTCGAGAACTCTATTGCAGTCCACTCTCATAGCTATCATGTCGAGCACACCTGAATCCCACCGTAGCTCTACTACAAATTATACTACAGACAACAGCTCTCTGGTATGTTGTTCCCCAGGACTGCGGCAGAGAAATTCTAACTTGCCTTTTAAGGGAACATACGATGGCGTCGCAGTGGTCGGAATGGCCTGTCGTACCGCCGGCAATGTCAACAGCCCCCAGGAGCTCTGGGATCTTTTGCTGGCCCAGAAGGACGGTGTCAGTGAGGTCCCTGCCTCTCGGTGGAAGCCATACTATACGCGAAACCCCCGAAATAAAGCAATCCTAGACAACGCCACAAAGCGGGGATACTTCGTCGAGAACATTGAGGATTTTGACTGTCAATTCTTTGGAATCTCACCAAAGGAGGCTGAGCAGATGGATCCGCAGCAGAGGCTCTCCCTTGAAATTGCCATTGAGGCACTGCAGGACGCCGGGATTCCTGCCAGGTCCCTGAAAGGTACAGACACGTCTGTATTCTGGGGTGTCAACTCGGACGACTATTCCAAGTTAGTTCTGGAGGACCTGGGCTCGATTGATGCCTGGATGGGTATAGGCACCGCGTACTGCGGCGTACCGAACCGGATATCCTATCACCTTGACCTCAAAGGACCAAGCGCGGCTGTTGACGCAGCTTGTGCGTCTTCCCTTGTTGCTGTCCATAATGGAGTATCCGCAATTCTCAACGGCGAGTCAAGCATTTCGATTGTTGGCGGTGTGAATGCCCTCTATGGCCCTGGCCTTACCATAGTCCTGCAAAGAGCCGGTGCTCTCGCCTCCGATGGTCGTTGCCGCTCATTCGATGATGGCGCAAAGGGCTATGGCCGTGGAGAAGGCGCGGGGGCTGTCATTTTGAAAAACCATGCTGAGGCTGTGAGGGATGGAGACCATATCCTTGGTGTCATCCAGGGCACCGCCGTGGCCCATGACGGGAAGAAGAATGGGATTATGGCACCAAATGCAGCTGCACAGAGTCTTGTTGCAGATAATGCACTTCGTGTTGCGAATCTTGAGCCTAGTGCTATTCAGTATATTGAAGCCCACGCAACGTCAACGCCGTTGGGTGACCCCACCGAGGTCTCAGCCATGAGTGCTGTATATGGGGGACGTCGAGATGCCCCCTGCCACATTGGGTCTATCAAACCTAATATCGGACATTTAGAAGCAGGTGCCGGTGTTATGGGCCTTATCAAAGCTCTCCTTGCCGTTCAGAAGGGGGTCTTGCCTCCCCAGACGAACCTGAACACCTTAAATAGTCGCATCGACTGGGAGGAATCTGGCCTAAAAGTTGTCCAAAAGGAGACAGCATGGCCGGAATGCGATGGGCCACGTCGGGCGGCCATTTGCTCCTATGGCTATGGCGGGACAGTCTCCCATGCTATACTGGAACAATATCAGGAATTTCAGACTCATGACCAGGATATTCGAGGGTCTGATATTAAGGTCCTTATGATCTCCGCACCGCAGAAGAAACGACTGCCCATAATCGCCAAATCTCTGCGAAGTTGGATTGCGGCGAATGGGACAGAGGAGAATCTGGCGAGCATCTGTACTACTCTAGCAACTCGACGTGACCACCACGAATCCCGATTCTCGGCCGTCATCAAGAGTATTCCAGAAGCTCTTGGATCCCTTGATTCCTTGTCCAAAGGAGGGAACCCAGGCAAGTGGGCGTGCGAAAATCGCTGCTTGCCTACCAACCTTAGCAAGGAGGTCGTCTGGGTATTCTCAGGGCATGGAGCTCAGTGGACGGACATGGGCAAGGAAATGCTCAGCAATTCGGTATTCTGCAATGCAATTAACCCACTAGACGAGATTGTACAGAGCGAGATTAACTCGTCGCCCATTGAGTGGCTGCGTAACGGCGATTTCGAGCCCACCGACAGGATCCAGATCCTAACATATATCATGCAGATCGGCATCGCTGCTGTTCTAGAATCGCACGGCCTCTTACCAAATGCAATCGTCGGCCATTCGGTTGGCGAAATAGCTGCCAGTGTTGTTGCAGGCGCACTCTCGCCTGTGGAGGGGGCATTGGTCGTTACTCGGCGGGCTGTTCTATACCGTCAAGTTATGGGCCAGGGTGCGATGGCGCTCGTTAATAAGTCTTCCACCGATGTCAGGCGGGATCTCAAAGGCCGGTCAGATTTGACTGTTGCGATTAGCTCGTCGCCTTCATCCTGCGTTATTGCGGGGCCGAAGGACGAGGTTTCCCTGCTTGCCGATACGTATAGAGAACAGGGAATCAAGGCATCCTTTGTGAAAACCGACGTTGCATTCCACAGTCCTATGATGGTCCCGCTGGGAAAGCCGCTGGTGGCTTCAATCAAGGATACATTACACCCGAAACGCCCCTCCGTGAAGTTGTATTCAACATCGCTCTCCAATTCCCGTGATCAGGCCCTTCGTGATGCCGAATACTGGACAAACAACATGATCAGCCCGGTGCGGCTTACAGAGACAATAACCTGTGCCATCGAGGACGGCTACCGGGTCTTCCTCGAGGTATCAAGTCACCCTATCGTATCCCACTCGATCACCGAGACGGTGATGGAGACGGGAGTTGAAGACTTCTCAGTGGTTTCAACCATGAGACGCGATGATCCTGCCGATACCAGCATTTTACATGCCCTTGGCCAACTGCATTGCGCCGGAGTTGATGTTAACTGGAGAATGCAGATGCCAGGTCCTTGGGCCCAGGGACTACCGACAGAGACATGGCACCATCAAACCCTGCTACCGAAGCTCTCCTCTTCTCCAGGAGCCATAGAAACCCACAATCCAATCCAGCATACGCTCGTCGGGCACCATATTCCAGTGGCGGGCACAGACACCGTAGTATACAGCACGTTTCTAGAAAAAGAATCGAAGCCCTTCCCTGGAGACCACCCTGTTTCGGGAACAGAAATAATTCCCGCTGCTTGTCTGCTCAATACCTTTCTGCAGGCTACGCGGAGTACCCGACTGGAGCAGGTAAATCTGAAAGTGCCCGTGGCCGTTGATGTTGCTCGATCGGTGCAGGTCGTCGTGCAGGGCCGCGAGGTGAAGATTATGTCTCAGCTCAGCAATATGGATAATGAGGCCGGTCATGACGCTTCGTGGCTTACACACACCACTGCGTGCTGCAGCGGCAGCTCAACCTATACCCCTTATGAGAAGGTTGACTTGAGCTGCAGTGCCATGAAACGGCAAGTCGATAGCTTTACTATCGACTACTTGGCAAGCGTTGGAGTATCTGCGATGGGCTTCCCCTGGAAAGTCCTAGATCATTATGGCGACTCGCAGGAGATGCTGGCTCGAGTGGACATTGCCCCGGGGGTCGACATACCGGACTGGGACGCATCATCGTGGGCACCGTTCCTAGATGCTGCAACTTCGATAGGGTCGTGCATCTTCTATGATGAAGCTCGTCTACGGATGCCATCGAAGATCCAGCAACTGGAGATCTGTACAGCGTGCAATCCACCTAAGCTTGGCTGGGTTCACGTTCGCAGAGACCCTAGTCCTGAGAGCCGTGCGGATGTTAGAGTTCTTGATGAGCAGGGTGTAGTGCTCGCAAGGTTAAGTGGAATGCAATTCTCTGAAATCGAAGCTGTCTCCGATTCTACCACATCGATTGGTAGTCTAGTTCATAGACTTGCGTGGCCACCAGCCCTACCTGCAGAAGACCCTTTCAAGATCGACCAGGTCGTCTTGGTTGGCAGAAATCAGTTGTTGATACAGGAATATGCCTCCTCTCTTCCTGCCCACGTTCATTCATTGCAGTTCTCCCGGTGTGATGAGCTTCATTCTTTGTCTGGCGATTCTCTGAAAGAGGGTACGGTGATTGCTTACATTCCTCCAAGAATTTCCTCACTTGGAGACGTCCTTGAAGAGACCGAGAAACAAACCTTGGAGCTGCTTGAAATCATAAAATATGCAGTGCATTCTGGATTACCAGTGAAAGTATTTGTGCTCACGGCAAATACCATCAAGGGCCATTGCCCAACAGCACTTGCCAATGCTCCCCTGGTAGGGCTGAGCAGGGTAATTGCTAGCGAGCATCCTGAACACTTTGGGGGTCTTATTGATGGCGAGGGCTTCTCCGTCCCTCTAACGGCAATGAAATATATCCAGGGAGAAGACGTGATCCGCATTCAAGATGGGATAGCACGGACCGGAAGACTGCGCTCGTTGCCATTAGAAGCACGAACACAAGAGGCAACTCGCTGCCTCCCTCGTCCTGAGGGGACGTACCTGATCACCGGCGGCTTGGGAGACCTAGGCCTTGCGACCGCTGAGTTCCTGGCGGAAAATGGGGCTCGTCGTCTGGTTCTGCTGTCTCGTCGCTCTCTTCCTCCGCGATCAACCTGGAGTCAGCCTCATGATGAATATAAGCAGGTCATAGCGAAGATCCAGGAACTAGAGAGGTTGGGCGTTTCGGTTCACACCCTCGCTATTGATATAGGGGAGCAGGACTCCGCCACGAAGCTCCAGGACTCTCTATATAAGCTAGGTCTCCCACCAGTTCTCGGTGTCGTTCATGCAGCCGGTATAGTAGAAAACGAGCTGGTCCTCAATAGCACCAAAGCCGCTTTCCACAGAGTCTTCGCTCCCAAGATCAATGGCGCCCTTGCTCTCCATGAAGCCTTCCCAGCTGGTTCTCTAGATTTCTTTGTCCTGTACTCGTCGTGCGGCCAACTCCTGGGGTTCCAGGGTCAAGCCTCGTATGGGAGTGCCAACGCATTCCTCGATACGCTCGCAACATACCGTCGAAGTCTAGGGGATAATACAATTTCATTCCAGTGGACCTCCTGGCGTGGAATGGGGCTGGGAAGTGATTCTGATTTTGTTGCTGCTGAATTGGAAGGGAAGGGCGTTACTGATATTACACGCCATGAGGCATTTCAAGCCTGGATGCATCTTGCACAGTTTGACATGGACCACGGTGTTGTTCTCCGTACGCGTAGCCTTCGTCCTGACGAGCCCGTGCCTTGCCCTGTTATTCGGGATGTAGTGACTCGCTCGGCGCCTGATAGGAATATCGATGGTCAGGCAGCTTCAAAAGATGGTGCTGGTACTGGCTCTTCTGGCACTCTCCCCACTTCTGGACCTGAACTGAAGGCGTACCTCGACGAGCATATCCGCTCATGTGTTGCTGAAGTGCTCCAGACATCTGCCAGTGATGTAGACTCCCGAGCAGCAATGAGCGACTACGGGCTAGATTCCGTCATGAGTGTTGTTTTGAGACGGAAGCTGCAGCAGTCGTTGAATGTCTCTGTTCCACCAAACTTCACTTGGAATCATCCTACCGTGCGGCACTTGGTCGAGTGGTTTTCCCAGAAGCTCGGTGGCAATGCATGATCTTTATACTGGATCTCGTATTAGGATTATTTGTACGGTTATATAGGATATTAGAGTATAAGATCAGGTAAAATACACTGACTGCAGTCGAGATGGCACAGGCCTCCAAAGAAGAGTAGTCTTCTATACAACTTTTCAGCCAGAATGATATGATATCTACATTATATGCCTCCTTGTAGTTCAGCGGAGGGGTTAGAGAACGGTATAATTATTATAATATCACACTCACTTCAGCCTCATGTTTATCTTACATCACGGCGCCAACTTGAGCGACCAGGGTCCCTTCTAGTGACAGGACCATGCTAGCCAACGCCTCAGTTAATTGCGACGCATAAGACTCAAAAGGCCAAAGCATGGGGGAGGACCAATACTACTGGGTGGTGAATATTTTCTTTTTCTTCTCTGGCGCCCTACCCCCTCCATATAAAAGTACCTGCGAGTTTGCTGTGCCGCCGACTTGCGGCGGCCCAATCAACCAGGATTGCAAGGTCTGCGGCGCTTCGACCTAGTGAGGCTGTACTTGCGATTGGGAATCAATGAACAGCTGGCCCAGGCTAAAATAGCCTTGCCTGTAGGACGGGGGCCCTTCTGTCGTCATAAAGAGAGGGGTTTGGCGCTTTCGTTTCTCCCATTCGAACTTGAACCACTGACCCCTTGAATATATACTATTGGATCCGGCAGCGAGTATTTCTCCTTTTGAATAATCACAAACACACACATTTTTCCTGCTGCTGAAAAAAATGGTTGGAAAGTAAGGAAATCACTTCGTTCCATATACGGTCACGCTGATATGATCTCACAGGATCTGTTACCAGTTCGCACGAGATGGGACCTGCAAATTCAAATCATGCAAATTTGAACATATACGCCAGGGAGACTCACCAAAGGCAGCAAATGGCCCCGGTCGGCGTGGAGGCTCCGAGCCCGATGAGTTCAACGAGCTCTGTGCCTGGAAGAGGCAGGTCCCCAACGGTCGAACAAGTCAACCACTCGGCTCCAGGCTGGGAGAGTTCTTCAAAAAGGCCAGGAAGCTGATTCTGGGACACGAGAGCTCATTGCAAGAGGTTACCCAGTGTCTCTCAAAGGAGGGTGGCCTGCGACGGATTCAAGAGCTTATTGAACGGGACTTTTCTGTCCTATCGCCAACCGCGAAACGCACCATATTTGCTGAGGAGATGCTGCCCTTCATAGAGGTCATCACATATCCCAGCTTACTGACCTCGCTGGTCCTGGAACAGGCTGTTGGGACTATATACAACTGCATCTTCGGGTTTAATGCGCGTCGGGCAGCGCCGCTTCTACAATTTCTAGCCGATACGATACAACTTGAAGTCGAGGCAGATGGCGAGGCTGCCTGTATATACCTTGAATCATCCTTATCGGCCTTCTGGCACATTGTCGACTTGAATTCGACGGCCTTCATCCAAGAGTCGCTACAGCAAGTTGCCCAGCGGTTTGCCGACCTCCTGAATGCCCTCCACGGCCTGGACGGCGCAAATGGCCTTCACCAGTCAGTTCACTACCTTGAGCGACTCCAGCGCCGTCTAAATATTGGACTCTCTCTACCAACGTTGCTGGGGTCTTCGCGGAAAGTCCCATCCAATGCTCCACCTGTTGCCTTTGTCGCACAGAAAGACCCGCCTGGGAAACGCCACGACAATGACCACGCCGACATTGGCAAAGTTAAGATCATGCCGACCTTCCAGGAGATCCTGTCATCACGCACGGAATACCTCCCCGTGAAGGACCCGCGTCAATGGCATCTTCCTGGACTGGCCGGACTGCTAGACAGGAACTTCCGGCTCTTGCGAGAAGACACTGTTGGGCAGCTCAGAGACGCCATTCACGCGGAGCTCCGGCCCCGGGCTACGATAAATGGTCGGAGGGGGCAAACCAGAATGCACATTTATAGAGACGTCCTCGTCAAGCAGGTGGACCTGCACAAGCGTTCCGGGCTGCAGTTCCTCGTGCAGTTCTCGCAGCCAACGCAGGTCCGAGGCATGTCAAAACAGAAACAGCAGGACTGGTGGCAATTGTCCAAACGCCTGCAAGCAAGTGCTTTCGTTTGCCTTCTGGATCGCAGGGGGACTGCGGTGTTCTGTACGGTAGCTCCGCCTGATCTTCCGAGTAAAAGGCCCGGTGCAGTGGAGAAGAAGGACCCAAGAATGGCCAATTCACTCTCGGGGGACATGAATGTGGCTTCAGTAGTGTTGGAGCTTGTTGAGCCAGGAGAACATACATGGCAATATATTTTAGACTGCCATGGAGTGAAAGGGAACCGGTCTGCGATGTCGCTGGTGGAATTCCCTGGGATTCTTCTGCCCTCATTTCAACCTACGCTGCTTGCTTTGCAGAAGATGCAAAAGGCCGCTGATATCCCAATGTCAGACTTCATTGCGCCCAGCGATACAAGTAGCCTGTCGCAGTTCATAGACGTGCCACCACCGCTGTACTCGGTAGTGCCGGGATTCAGTTTCGATCTGAAGTGTCTCATGAATGACGCCTCAAGTTTAACTGTCCAGCATTCCCAGCCCGTCGATATAACGACGCTTCAGAGCAAGTCCACGCTTGATGATGCGCAAGCAACGGCCCTGGTGCGCTCGCTCCAGAGGCGAATCGCACTGATCCAAGGCCCGCCAGGGACCGGCAAGAGCTTTACTGGAGTGGCATTGATCAAAGTGCTTTTAGCCAACAAAAGAAAAGTCAAGAAGGGGCTTGGACCTATTCTCTGTGTGTGCTATACGAATCACGCGCTTGACCAACTCCTGGAAGACCTGTTAGACAACGACATCACCACCCAAATCATCCGCATTGGGTCCCAATCCAAATCGGAGCGGTTGCAGCCACTGAATCTTCGGACTGTTGCCAGAGAGGTTGACAAGACCCGGATGGAGAAGCACAACCAGTGGCTATTACGCACGTCGCTGGACGAATACGAGGAATCGTTCCAAGAGCTCAAGCTCAACTCCGCAGGGTCAGCGCACGGACTGAAAGAGTATATCAAAAAGAGTGATCCCATGCACTACCGGCAGCTCTTCGAGAAGGATGCGGATGGCTTTCAGAGGCAGACTAAGCCTGGACCTCATGGCATCCTACACTCATGGCTCAACGGAGGACAGCGACACGGCCAGACGCGTCCACTGACTGAACTGGCCATGGTCCATGTAGATATGATGACAGTGGCAGAACGCCGGCTCCTCCATGCACACTGGTCCAAAGGAGCCCGAATCGAGACTCTTTCCGAGGCACAGTCGCTGCTGTCCTCGCATTCTGGAACCAAGCATTCTCTGGATAGCGTACAGGATGAAATCGACCTCCGCTGCCTACGGAGTGCAGACGTTATTGGCGTCACCACAACAGGTCTGGCCCGAAATCTGAACATGTTGCGCCGTTTACCGTCAAAGGTGCTCTTATGCGAAGAAGCTGGCGAGGTTCTGGAAGCGCATTTACTTACTTCATTGCTGCCGTCTCTAGAGCATGTTATCCTCATCGGTGATCACCAGCAGCTTCGGCCTCAGATCCAGAACTACGAGCTTTCCAGGGAAAGCAACTCTGGAAGGCCATACTCGCTAGATCGATCTCTGTTCGAACGTCTTGTGGAGCCCGATGATGGGGTCGGAGTGCAACTCCCCTTCTGCAGTCTAGAGACGCAACGCCGCATGCATCCGTCCATGTCCCGTCTAGTCCGTGACACCCTATACCCCAAACTCCAGGATTCCCCGGCAGTCTCCGAGTATCCTGAAGTTATGGGGATGCGCCATCGGCTGTTCTGGTTGGATCACCAACATGCAGAAGGCGATTCATCTGGTCAGGATGCCATTGCAACCTCCCACTGGAACGACCACGAAATAGACGTGACGATTGCCTTGGTTAATCATCTCCTCCGGCAGGGTACCTATGCGTCTGGCGATATTGCCGTGATTACACCCTATCTAGGCCAGCTCCATCGCATGCGGCGGAGACTTGCTGGTTCCTATACCATTACCTTGGGCGAAAGAGACCAGGAAGACCTTGATAATGCAGGCTTCGTGGCCGAGACAGCAGAGTTGGAGAGTAAATCCATTACCAAATCATCTCTCCTTCAAACCCTCAGAGTCGCCACTATTGATAACTTCCAGGGTGAGGAGGCCAAGGTTGTTGTGATCTCCCTAGTAAGAAGCAACAAGCAAAACCGATGCGGTTTCCTCCGGACTCCCAATCGGATAAACGTCCTTCTCTCGCGGGCCATGCACGGAATGTACGTTATTGGTAATTCAGAAACATCCAAAGGGGTCGACATGTGGAATAAGGTGATCAATATCTTGGAGTCCGAGGGTAATATCGGTTCGAGTCTTGACCTCTGCTGTCCTCGCCACCCGGAAACACCCATCACAGTATCGGAGGCTGACGACTTTCTCCAACTCGCCCCAGAGGGAGGCTGCAGCCTGCAATGCGGCAAGCGGCTTCGGTGCGGCCATCCCTGCAAGCAGAAATGTCATTCTGATATGCTCCATGCCGCGGTGTACTGTACGGAGCCTTGTCAGCGTCCTCAAAAGGGGTGTACCCATCCCTGCCCTAGGCCCTGTGGAGATCCTTGCCCGAATAAATGCCAGATTCCAGTATTTGATGCTGCGCGCATCCTACCCTGTGGCCATCTCATGGCTAGTCTGCCCTGCTGGCAGTCGCAGGACCTGAGCACCGTCAAATGCCCCACGCTCGTGAAAAAGGAGGTCCCGCATTGCAAGCACTCTATCACAATCGCATGCCATGTCGATGTCGCCAGCATGGAGTATCAGTGCAGACGCCCATGTCAGACCATCCTCCCATGCGGCCATAGCTGCAAACGGAGATGCGCCGACTGTCTACAACGCACTGCCGAGGGTGTTGCGACAGACCATGGACGATGCACCCAGCCATGTGGACGGCCTTATTCAACATGTGCCCATTCCTGCAGCGCACCTTGCCATGACGGCACGCCATGCGGTGAATGCACGGCGCCATGCGATGTACAGTGTGGACATTCGAGATGTCCGCAGAAGTGCTCTGACCCATGTCCGCCCTGCGCTGTATCGCAGTGTCTCTCGTCCTGCCCTCATAGCACATGCTCAATGCCTTGCGCTGCGCCCTGTAACCACGTCCCTTGCTCGCGGCGGTGTGAAAAAGCCCTAAGCTGCGGCCACCAGTGTCCCTCTGTTTGCGGAGAGTCTTGTCCCCCTGCGACATTCTGTCAGGTGTGTGCAGAGGAGAGTATCAAGAGCACCCCGGTCGATTTCATTCTCGGTGAGGTATACGAGGAGATAGACCTGGACGTTAACCCATGCATATTCCCTCAGTGTGGGCACTTCCTCACGATCGAAAGCATGGATGGCCAGATGGATTTCCGGAGCCATTATAATATGAACGATGAGGGGAGACCGATATCGATTGCCTCGTCTTTGAAGCCGTTCTCGATTGACGACATCCGGACATGTGCTACATGTCGGGGATCGCTGCGTAATCTATCTCGTTATGGAAGGCTTGTGAGACGGGCCTTGCTAGACGAGGCGACCAAGAAGTTCATCGTATATTTGAATCAATCATATATACCAATGGCACAGGCCTTACCAAAGGCCTTGTCTGAGCTACGAGATGGAGAAGGGACACGAAAGACAGCGGATATAGCCAAACACACTTTTCGCAGCGGCGTGAATGTGCGAATTGAAGGACCCCCTGACCATCAAATCCGGCTTATGGCAACCCATATCAATAAATATGATAAACCGCGGTGGAAGCCCCTGCTAAGCCTTCGGGATAGAATATCCACATACAGGAGCAGAGTCAAGCTCGAGGAACAACCATACAACCAAGTCCGCAACATGGTCGAAGGAGCTCACCGACGGAACCAAGCCCTAGGCCAGTTCGAGTTCGACGAAGACGTCCTCCAAACAAAGGGCCACCTCCAAGCTACCTCGCTTCTTCTCCGTCTAGATACCGCTCTACTTGCAGATTTCCTGTCCCTAAGGAAACAGGCCCCAGGAAGCAGCGAAAGCAACATGCACGTCAACCTAGCAGAGAACAAGAAGCAAAGCAAGACCCTCATCGATGAGGCTGTTTCCTCTGGCCGTGTCCTGCAGCAGGTCGAGGGGCATATCTTCCTTGCCCAGCTATGCGCGTTAGAGCGCCAGAGTGTGACTGACGCCGCGAAAGCTGAAAAGCTGTTACAGGAGGGCACGAGCGCCATAGACCAAGCCCAGAGCCTGTGTGATTTGCATACCCAGCAGACACGGGGCCTTTCCGAGGAAGTCGAAGGCACCCGGAACATGCTGCGTGGGTCAACGTTTTACACGCCTGTGACGAGCGAGGAACGTGCAGCCGTCCTGGCTGCAATGGCGCGCGAGTTCAGGGGAACAGGACACTGGTATTATTGCGAGAACGGGCATCCGTTCACGATTGGGGAGTGTGGGGGAGCGATGCAATTGTCGACGTGTCCGGAATGTGGTGCGCGGGTTGGGGGGCAGCATCATCGGACGGCTGATGGGGTAACTCGGGCTAGTGATTTGGAGGATGGGCTCAGGAGAATGCATATATGATGGTTTGGTTCTGGCTGAGGGTTTTACTCTTAATTAGCTGGGCGTAGAGTACGTATTATATTGTTAGCCGAATTGCCGATTGAGACTCCGTCAACTGAAGGTCAACTGTATATATATTTCCGAAGCTACGAATCTGCATCATTTGTTTGGAGTACTAGAGATAGCAATGTTGTTAATACGTTATAGAGGATGACGATAGTTGACTGTATGCGATATATATCCTAGCATACCCTCTACCATAGCGAGAAATTCAGATGAATCGAAAGCCACCAGATATCAAATTCATTAATCCATACTTAGTACGTCATTTTTAATGCCTTATCTTACTAATACTTATCTCCAAGTATCAGCAAAGAGCCGACCAGATGAGAGCTGCCACACCCATAGTAAGCGGAGCAAGCTGCGAGAGGCTGGCGGGTGCAGAGTTCTCGCCAGTAGGAGATGAGCCCTCAGCAGCGAGAGCCGCTGATCCGGGAGTAGTGGTGCTTGCAGCTCCATTGGCACTGGAGCGGTCCCCCGTAGCCAATTCAGAAGGAGAGGCCGAAGCAGAGGATGATGGCTTAGGACAAGGGTTTTCATATACAAACTGCTCAGGCTCATCACACTCGGTCGCATCGCCCTTGTCAAATGAGCTCTCCGAATAGACCCAGCAAGTGCCGCTGTAATAGGGCGAGTTGTTCTCGTTGTGTGGATTAAAGACGGCATAGCTACACGAGTCGGCCTCCGCGCATTCGCTCAGGCACTGCACAGCACCAGAGCTAGCGATACATCCCACGGTATTGCAGTCATCGGGCGCTGGGTACCCGCAGACCGAGGCGATGGCAGTGGGGGTCTCGGTTGCGGTGGCGCAGGCGTCAGATGTGGTTGTTGGGCTCCCGTCGGCGTTGGAACACACGGGCTTGTCGTAGACGGATATGTACGGTCTTTGGCATTCTGAGCTTGGTTCGCCTTTGCTCTCGTCAAAGGTCTCGCCGGGATACAGCCAGCAGCTGCCGGTGCCGAGGTAAGGGTTGCCGGCGGCGAAGATGACGAAGGGACACGGAGGGTGGTCGTTGCAGTACTCCCAACATGATTCCACGCTATCCTCGGCGGCAGCAAATGGGCCAGGGTCGGGGTAGTCGCAGAGAGTGGTGATGAGAGAAGCTGTACAGGTTGGTGCGGCGGAGGTCGAGGTGGGTGTAGCTGATGTTGTGGATTGAGCAAGGGTCCCAGGGACTGATAGGGCCAGGGAGGCCGTAAAACGAGCGATCTTCATGGTATGAAAGCGGGTAGAAAATAAATTATACAAAACCGGGTGTATTATTATAAAAACTTTCGAACAGCGGTGATCACTAGTTCTTATATTTTGGTAAAGGGGCAGTTTAATCTGCGGAGCGATATTTAGCGATGCAACGCTTCCTTGCGAGGCAAAAAGCAACTATACTCAGGCGAGTTTGGCTGCAGGGTTTAGCTGAGCCCCAAGATTTTAGCTCCTCTTTCCAATTGGCCAAAAAATTATATTAACGTGCGATGCCCGACAACTTCCGCCCAGTGGACCCTCGAGGCTCAACATAAGCTAGGGAATGTCCTCCATAAACAACGTTCGTTGCGATATCTCAAGAAGAACTTCAAGGGACAACGCTTCAGTTTCCATATTTTACCCAACTCTAGACTGAGGAACGCGTACCCAGGTATTTTATCGCATAATTTTGAGAGACTTGGGGCCTTCACTTGAGGCTAAAGCTCGGGGCGCTATGGTATGTGCAGGTGGCGTAGTGGGGGCCAATCAGGCACTTAACCACGACCATCAGAGGACCGTGTGAAACCTGGCCAACTGGTATCGTGCAGCATACGCCGGTGGAGGGACAGTTCGCTACCAGTGCGCTGAGGACGGAGCCTCCTGCCGAATAGCCGCATCAGTCAAGGTCTACTCTTTATATCCTCCAGCACTGTGCTAAGCTAGTAGAGTAGGATTCCGTATAGATGCAAGGATAACACTCTAGTAATGCGATCGTTAATAGAGCAGGCGAGGCAGGGTGACTCGTTATCCAATTGGCCTTATCGTTATGAGGCTAGCAAAACTCTTTTTAATATAGAGCTAAAAGAGCTAAAGACCGTTAATCTTCCTCAACACCCATCGGGCCGCAATATCGTCGTAATCCATTGCATATGCCATATGAAGAGAGAGAGAATCGGCACCTTCAGAGGGCGAACAGACTCCATCACCAACATTACACCAGTCAGCGCTGACATCTCGGTAGGCCTCGAGGTTCGCTATCTGATAAGCTAATCGAGGGTATTTCTAGACACATATGTTTGTTTGTATATTTTGCTTCCTAATGGGCTTAGGCTTAACTGACCCCAGTGACGCTTCCGACACCCGCAGTACCAAAGTCGTAGGGCTCCCCGGGGACATGTCTCGGATTGCCGTAATATACATTCGCGATGACTAGAGGGCAACTATGTGAGCCACAAACACGGGGCAAAGAAGGAGGTTGGACGTATTAGCGGTGGACTTACTATTTTGACCAACACTGCGACTAATAACCGGCTCCGTGGCATTGCCCAGCGTCGCATTCCCACCGCCACCAGCAAGCGCATCGCCCACAATCATTGCACCTTGGGAATACGACAGCAAGATTATCTTGCTGTCAGGACAGGACTGCACATATCTAGTGATCTGTTCCCCGACAGCGGCTCTTCCAACGAAGTAGCTGTCCGACGATGTCTCAGCCACGGCTGGATAAAGGATGTTTTCATAATTCGAACTAAGGGATGTGTTTCCGGCGACTAGTTCAGCGAGTGAATATGGCGTTCCTGGGTATGACTCGGTTGTACCGCGCGCCAACATAAAATGGAGAGCTGCGCAGTCGGTACTGTTGGTAAGCGTGGCTTTTATGGGCGTGAATATGGCCAGGGTAGCAAGGAGAGTAAGCGCTAAGAAGCTCATTGCAGCCAACAGAGGAAGCCGGATGTTAGATGTTTTTGGTTGTTTTTTGTTTTGTTTTTGTCCTCTACAAGTGTCTGAAATAAGAGACCATAGGCACATATAAAGCACCGCCTGCTTCCCACTTGCTCGTCTCGAAGGGTAATCAAGGAGCCTGGGTTGTGATAGTAGTATACGTCAGCCCATCGTACCTGAAACGGAGACAAAGCCAAGCAAGGCCAATATGCTTGAATAAAGTCAAACTGATCCACAGGTTGTGGGGACGCAGCGGAGATAACACGTCCGAGGTGCGGACATCGGGATATCCGAGTGTCATTCAGCTAGCTAATAAAAGTTATAGCCGGTGACATTGATGCTGACAGAACCCGCAGCTGCTAGTTGGTGTGCCTGATTATGCATTGGCCTTCATCCCTAATAACAGACCGAGATGTCAGGAACAGTCGCCAAAGAGAATTGAGATTGGTGGCTTAAACGGTGACTTGTACGCCTCAATGTGAGCAGGTGGTGAACTTCTGACAACTCGGGCTTAACACCGAGGATACTGAATAAACTCGGGTCAAGCTACCAAACTAGACAGGATCTACTCTCTCTATCTCCGCACTCTTCGATGGCTACTCCTCAAAATGACTCGCAGCAATTCTCCGAGATTTATCCGGTGGGAGAAGCTCTTCCTCACGGCTTGGACATGAATCCCTTTACCCCGCAGGAACAGATGGCGATGTCGCAGCTTCAAGGAGCTGGGACTGGGGTGATTATGCATAAAGTATCAGGCCAACCCACAGGGGAGTAACATCCACAGACTTGCCTAGGCGAGAGCTGAATACAAGCATGCACATGTCATTCCTATCCAGTCTGCTTGCCCTGCAGCTGGCAGCTCCTGTCCTGGGCGCCCAGTTCGACCCCTACTTTGCCGACTTGTCGTGGCAAGCTCCTCGTACCCTGTCGGATTGGGCGAACCTGACTGTCACGACGGAGACAGGCACATTCATTGGGCTCCTGAATGGCACTTACCCGAATGTGCGCCAGTTCTTGCGGGTTCCTTTTGCAGAGGTATTTCTCATCCTCTTCCTAGAATGAACGCAACTTAACTTCGTATGCTCGCACAGCCTCCTGTGGGGAAACTGCGCTGGATGCCGCCAGTCTACCCGAAGCAATCCCAGGAAAAGATAGACTCGACCTTTTTCGGGCCCTGTAAGGTCCTCCCAAGCATGCCATACTTGGACGCCATTACTAACATGCATCAGCCTGTCCCCAGTTTGTCTCCGGATCCGCCAGCTTGTGGAATCAATATGAGCCCCCGAATCCCATCGTTAACATCGGCGAGCCTCTCAACGCCGGCGCCGTCGCCTGGGCCTCTGCAGAGGATTGCCTTTCCCTCGCCATCTGGACACCCGCCGACGCAGACAGGAGCTCTAATCTACCTGTCGCTTTGTTCGTCACTGGCGGCGGTGGTGTCACTGGCGGTGTCAATATTCCATCGCAATTGCCGGCCAACTGGGTCTCGCGCTCACAGGAGCATATCGTAGTCACCATCAACTATCGCGCCAATATATTCGGGAGTTCGTCCTTGTTAAAAGGCATATGAATGGAATGTTGCTAAGGAACCTTTTAGATCCTATGTCTCGCGCCTTAGAGACGAACTCGCTTACTCTGCTTGATGTGCGTGCAGCCGTTGAGTGGGTTCACAAGAACATTGAGAATTTTGGCGGAGATCGCGATAACATCATGGTAAGGAAGCGCACTGCCAAGTACCAGAGCTCCATCTAATAATTCACATAGCTCTGGGGCCAGTCCCAAGGTGCCGCCTTGACACATATGTACACGCTCGCCTGGCCCGACAATCCCCTGGTCAACAAGTTCGGCATCCTGTCCCAGCCTGGAGAGGTCCGCGTCAATCTGACAGAGACTCCGGACCCCTATGCGAATTTTGATACTCTGGCAAAGGCTCTCGGCTGCAACTACGGAAACGACTCTAGAGCCGAGTTCAATTGTATGCAACAGATATCCTTCGTACAGATTGAAGAGACAGTGAATCACTGGAACGCGACGCCTTCAATCGCGTTTAACCTGTATATTCGTACGTATCTATAAACCCCATAAGCCGGTGAAACCCTTTTCTAACTGTGACAGCCGACGAGAAATATATCTTCTCGAATGAATCCGAGCGCTACCTCACCGGCCAAGTCGCCAAAGGCCCAGCAGTCCGGTCAAACGCTGCCACGGAAATACCAAATGAGACCAATTTAACCGAATCAATTGCGGATTCCCTAAGTTGGACCTGCACAAACTACGAGGACAGCATACTGCGTTACAATGCTGGCCTGGAGACCTACCGCTACTTCTACGGAGGCAAGTGCTGTTTCCTTTTATTTATGTAATAGAGCTAACTTATGCCCGGCAGGAAACTTCACCAACATCAGCCCTGTCTCCTGGCTAGGCGCGTTCCACTGGAGTGACCTTCTTATGATCTTCGGCACTTATATGACAGACACGGGACCCATTTCCCAGCTTGAGATTGACACCTCCGAAGCAATGCAGGATGCTATCCTTGCGTTCATCAAGGACCCGCGGACTGTTAGTTCGGTTGCTGGGTGGCCCTTGTTTAACCCTAACGGAACTGACGGGGGCGCTATATTGGAGTTTGGGTTCGGTGTTCCTGTGAGGAATGTTACTGGTGATTATGTCGAGGCGGCTTGCTGGAATAGTTCGGCAACGTTCCCGTATAATGGGTGAGTAGGAGGGGGGGGAAGTGGTATTAGGGAAGTGGCCATTGTACTTAAACAACTTTGCGGACGCAATGGAATTGCTACGGCAGTATTAGCGCTACTGTGGCAGCTTGTTGGCCCCCTCTTTTTCCCTCTGATATATGTCTAAGTTCTTCTTCTGCGGAAAATAGTACGCGGAGCAGACATGATGGCGAAACTGGAAAAGGTCCATATAGTTACCATGGTAACAGGCTGACCTAGGTGTCACGCGGGGCAAACCCTGTGTCTTATCTGTCGATCCTTGGGTACGTGCACATGGCTTGGATCGAGACCTATTCCATACCATGGCTCACCCGCCGTGGCAGCCGATCGCATGTAACGGCAGCGAGAGGCGAAATTAAAAATCGGGATGAACGAGTCTAGACGCTCGGGTCTATAAAACAAGTGTCAGCCTCAGGATTGAGATCAAACAATGCTGTTCTTATCCAGGCTTAAACCAGTATAGAAATGGTTTCATTCGAAAGCCCCTACCGCCCATTCCAGCCATCATTCCAGGATGTCCTAGACAATATAGCCCCAGAGCCATACACACTATCCGCTTTCAAACAGTTCCTAACAGAACGCCATGCCATCGAGTCCCTCCAGTTTCTGCTTTGCTTCCGGCACTACGCGACCCTCTACTCCCTGGCCGCCCCGGAACCGGAATCAGCCACAGAACACCCACAACGCGAAGCACTATCTACATTATGGCAGAACCTCGTGTCTCTCTATATAATCCCCGAGTCTCGCAATGAGATTAATATCACCACCCAGCAACGGCACGCTTTACTAGCCCACTATCCTACGCCTCAACCCTGGGTTCTCGAACAGACAGTACAGCAGATTGCAGAGGCACTGAGGACATCCGTCTTCGCTGAGTTTGTGAATAGTGTCGATATGCAAAGCCGCAAGTATAGGGTGTACACGAGAGCTGCTAGTATGCCGGTAGCGCCGACACTAGCATACCTGGCCTCGACGTCTCCTGATTCTGATGCTGCCGTCCAGGTGAAACGGAGCACGTGGTTTAGATGGCCGTATCGCCGGAAATACAGTATAGACCAGGATTCGGGGAAATGGAAGAAGAAGGCGAAGACTGTTGTCGGGATGCTTCATATTTGATTTTTTTTTTTTTTTTCCACTAGATGTGTATCCTCAACCAAGCCTAATAGAGTGACATTAAGATATTACGCACCCAATAGTTACATTTGTAGCTTGGGGAAATCGCGCTCTCATAAGATTGGAGGACCTAGCACCTTTAAACGGTGCACTTTCTTAGACCTAAGAAAGCATCTCCTGCATCGTGAAAAACCACGTGGGTATATTACAGGGGTTCTTTAGCTACGGTAAGTCATTACTTGATTTATTCCTTTGAAATGCTGTATAAGTAATTCCATTTTTCCTTCTCCCTCGTCGTATTCTTCCATTTTCTTGCCCCCTCTCCAGCTAAATTCCGTATAATGGCCGAGAAAACGCATGAATCTGGGAAAGTCCTCCCCAAGCCCGGGGAGCGCAATATCCTCATCACCAGCGCTCTACCATACGTGAACAATGTGCCTCATCTAGAAAATCTCATAGGATCTGTATTGCCTTCCTTTCATACGTGGAAAGGTCAGGTCAATGTCCTCCTTGCCGAGTAACTATATCCAAAAGCTCGATGCCGTCAAGATCCGCGGTGCTGTGTCAACTGTTCTCACTATCTCTCAACAAGGGAATATCTTCCTCCAACCCAACGGTCTCAATAACAGTATTGCAGAAAAGGAGCCCCATAAATGTGCGGCTGTAATCGGGCTTGCTATTAACTTAATTCACCTTCTGTCCAGTATTATCGCCCCATTCATGCCCGACACCGCGGAATCGATAAATACGCAGCTGCGCCTCAAGCCAATCCTGATTCCTGACCATTGGGATGCTGACTCGGTAAAACCTGGTCATGAGGTTGGCCAAGCGGAGTATTTGTTCAGTAAGATCAAGCCGGAAAAGGGTGCTGAGTGGCGAAGGACGTTCGGGGCAGGAGGTGGATAGGGTTAGGGGGCTAGGTCGCTCCAAAGGCGAAGGGAACCACGGATGGGAAGAAGGGACGAAGTAGCAAGCATATCGAGTGGTCTGATAGTTTACAGGGTAGATGGGAAGGTAGAAGCTGTTACAATTGTCACTAGTTCTATGAGATGAACCATTTTATGCTCACTATATAGTTATCCATCCTTAGGGCACATACAACTAACGAGGCTCAACACTTTTATTATTAGTAGCCCCATTCTTTACCATCACTCCCATTTATCCAATTATCACAAGTAATATACTCTTCAACGAAGAGAAAATGACCTTCGCCGCCTTAGTCCATCTTGCCGGTCCGGCCACTATAAAAGTGGCAGCTGTCTCAGATAGCTGTCGGCCAGTTGATTAACAGGCTTCAATCGGTGGAGGAAGGACACGAGTTCAGAGAAATGTGTCTCGGCATGATTACTCTTTTCATGCGACAGCAGCTCCGCGGCAGAGTAGACCATGTACGGGGTGAATGGATGGATCTTATCTGTTAGCATGGACGTTTCCTGTATATAGGAAGTGAGGTACCTTGAAAACACTCAAACTATCCAATGACCGACACAGGATAGCAACCTGGGCGGCAGCACTCTGCGCATCTTTATATAGACAAACTGCTTCTTCCCCCATATCATCATCGGCAAGGAAGTCCCGCAGGATATTATGCAGGTATATCACCGTGGCATGGGCCATCATAGTCGCAAATAAGTGCATTGGACCGGATGACCATACACTCGCATCAGATGTATACGAGATAAGCTGCAGTTTCTGGCGCAAGCTTGCATGGATCCACCTATGTCGCTCCCAGAAATCGCTGTTGGTGCTCCCGTATACAGACTCCACGAGTGTCTGCTGTCTGTGTGAGGCGCAGCGCCCGCAGATGGTGACGAATATAATTAACTGCGTAAAGGCAGATAGTGGAGACTCGGAGGCCATGGCTTCAGAGAGGAACGGACCGATTCGCGGGTTTTCGTCTTGGAAGTCTGGTTCTGATACGGGGAGTCGGGTGCAGATCTTCACACGATCAGTATAGAACAATCAGATGTATGGAGGGTACTTACAACGAATTCGCTGAAGTTGAGGGGCCAGTTGTTGCGTATACTGACCAGTCGATCAACGCAGTAGACCATCCAAAAGGTGCGTCGTCTTTCCTCGGTTTCTGTAGGTGAATGCTCCATTGCTTCAGCCAGAATGTTGTGCTCGCAATCTATTTTGTATAGTCCCAGTGGCTGGATCAGACGGCACGCACGGCCTAGGCTGAGCCAGCCTCTTCTGTAAAACATCTGTAGGAACTCGTAGAGCGAGACCAATGCCCACGCTTGTACCTGTTCAAGGTCGACAGGGTCTAAACCAAAGCTGTTGAGTTCCAGCTCCTCCAGTTCTCTTCGCGTCTGGAGGTAGAGGCCTTTGGCGGTCCTGGTGTACTGTGATGATAATGACGCAGCTACCGTCCACATAGCGAGCTTCAGGCATGTTTGGCCAGGTGTCAGATGCGAACTACTTGACCAGTTGAAGAAGCGGCGCCTTTGCATGAAGGGCATGCATGGGTGGACGCGGTCAAAGTATAGATCAGTTCTGCGCTGTCAGCATTTATCCACAACTGTTCAAGGCGTACTCACAGATCTGACTTTTCTAGATCAGAGAGACCACCTCCGTTTGGAGACTGTCCTCCCGGGTAGCTATCGGGGGAGAGCATGCCATTAGAAGGTAGATTAGTCGATAGAATTGGATCCTGGTCGACCTGGCTGAACTGCAGGTACTTCGCTCCAGATATATCGTCTTCCTCGGTTTTCAAGCCTCCTAGTCCGCTTTCCTGCAGGCGGTCCTTGAGCTCAGCTATATCTGGTCAGCTTTCTATAGTATCAGTTATGAGCAATGCTCGTACCAACTTGCATTCGGAGGGTCCTCAAAAGACCTTTCTTTGGCCCCCTGGCCGATTTCCTCGCAATGATTCTACATGTCAAACCGCCGTCCACGCAGGCACCACACTTGGGAGACTCCCCATCACAGCGGACCTTGCGCTTGCGACATTCCTCGCAGGCGACATGGCCTTGGGCCCCGTGGCCGTCTGAGAGCTGGCGGGGTCGGTGATCAGGATTCGCTTTAGCATGAGTCGCGGCCATCGAGCGCAGTACGCAGTATCACAAGAATAATAACAAAAAAAAACACTCTTCCCTGTCAATGGGATCCTAGACGATCTGCTCCATTTAACGCTATGTCCGTTTCTCGACCCAGCCAAAGCTTTTCCCGCTTTTGTATCTAGTGCGAGTCAGAACCAAGGGACATGGCTGCTGGTTTGCAGGATACGATTGACAGCTTGCAACCCTTGGTTCGAATGCTTGGACGCGGTCTAGATCGTCGCTTATCATGACATCGAACAGGAAATGGCCTGTTTAGCGTTTAAACGAGTACGTTGGTACGGGGCGTTGCTGCAATGGTACTGCCCCAGGTTAACTTTCAGATGTTCTTCGGTTCATTCCCCGAAACCTTGATATGGCTGGCATAGGATTTCAAATCATTAAAAGCATAGCTTAAGCTGATATTCCCCACTGTCAGTTGCGAGCGTATACCCTATTCCAAATAGCCTCGCTTCGGGCTTTGGGGCCCGGATTTGGCAGATGACGTGGATAGCTTCACATTAATAATAATTAACAGGCTGTCTCCTACATTATGGTTATATTCCTATTATTTTATAGCGAACCGGGAATATGCCGTCTGGCCTCTCAGAACGCTTGGATCAATTTCCCCGCGGAGCCATATCATGATCCAGCGTGAGTTATTATTAATTAAGTACAACGTTCACTCCACTTGAATCGCCTGGAACCAGGTCTCGGATACGCAACGTGCTCAAGCCTTGATCGATCGATCACCGATTTGCCATCGCGATCCGAGTTTCCGAATAGCCTATACGTGTGTATCCGTATACGTTGGGTGATGTGTCTACGGTACAGACTGACTGTACCTGCGATATGATAAGTCTTCGCGTGCCCGGTTTGTAGTGGTCTACTGTGAAGCATATTCTATCTCGGTTTGCGATGTCTTTAATATAATAGATAGGAATGTTATTACTCTCAGCCGACGCAGTGAAATAAGCTTCGATATCGCTATTCCGGGCACTTCATAGCATGATATCGGACGGAGAGAGAAGCTACTACTCCACCGATCTTCATACTCATGTACTCTGTATATCAATTCCTTAGCAGGAAATACCAATTTCTCACTTCAGTCCCACCGCCTGCTCGCTTTGGTTATCGTGAAGACAAGATACGTTCGTATTCAGCTGAAACTGGCTCCAGCTGAACCTCACAACTCCGTTTAACCCTATTATAACCTCAACATCGAGCAGAAATTCTAGTAACGCCCACGGGAAAATATCAATCATGGGTATGTGTTGTCATCTGTTACCCTACATCGCCTCGAGATGAAATAGACTGACATAGGACAAACAGGTGCACAAGAGAAACTATGCCAGGTGCAATCTCAGGGACACCATGAAGCCAAAATTCAGGGTATGGAAGTGCAGCCCCTAGTCACTGAGAGTGCCAGCGGATATACTAAGTACAAGCCTCGTAGTCCACCCTGAAGCCATGACAGAGTTTGAAACCACGTTGACGGCACAGGGCTAGAGGAGTTGGTGTTGACCACGTTTCCCTTATTGTTGTCGCGTGCTCTCATAGATCGATGGGATCAAACGTTCTCACTAGCAGTGCCTCTGATCTTCTGGATTGTGATCAAAGAAGGCCAGAGGCTTCTGCTCTTCGAGCTGGGACATGAACGTGGGCAGATTGCTATTCCAGGGTTGCACAGGAGGACGGGCTAGCGGATGAGGTTTAGAAACTAGCTAGTAAGATAAGAGACACGCAACCCAAGGCCCGACATGAAAATGCTTGCGTAATTACTGCCGATGTGAAGAAGTATGTAGAGTAGGGCGGTGATATTGAATCCGCAAGCCCATGGTCTGAAGTTGAGTGATAGCCTAGCCCTAACCAACCAAAGGGAATAGCTGCAGCCGACATCGACAAGGAAATTCGTAGAGTAAAGGACAGTGTCACCTAGACTGACTTTCTTGAGTACTCCGCCGGTTCGGTGAATACATTGAAAAAAAGACTTCCCCAAATTGCAGATCCCGATAATAGCCGAAGGTCTCCATGACGCATAAATACAAGAGACCCCACGGGATGCAGTAATAATCGTTATAACACTTCTATCATCCGAACATGGATAACAGCCCTGCCTATGATCTGGGCGATATATCCAAGGCCATCCACAGGATCTCTTCGCAGTACTTGTCCGAAACCACAAACTTCGATGCTGAACCTGTCACAAAATCAGCAGACGTCGACACAGCAAACTCCCTCGCTCAAAACTATGGCACTCCGGACGCTTCTCCACAGAAAGTGGATGATGTGCTCGCCGAAGCCTTTGAGATTTTCGACTACCGCACGCGCATGAATCACCCGTGCTTTTTTGGCTTCATTCCATCCCCGGTGCTTCCTCTCGCCTGGCTGGGAGATGTGGTGTCGACGACGTTCAATGCTCATGGAGGGTCACGCTTTCAAAGCTCCGGTCCCAGCGCTATCGAACACACACTCATCCACTGGATGGCTTGCCGTTCTGGTCTGCCGGCAGCAACGGCCGGGGGTATCGCAGTGTCTGGTGGTTCTATGGCTAATCTGACCGCCATGGCCGTTGCAAGAGACGCCAATCTTCCCCGAAAACATTGGCATACTGGGGTAGCGTACGTTTCCGATCAAACCCATTCGTCAATCGCAAAAGGCCTGAGGATTCTGGGATTCCACGAGAAGCAAACCCGAAAAGTACCGACAGACGACAGGTTTAGAATGGATGTCGATGCACTCAGATCGATGGTAGAGGAGGACCGGGAAGCCGGACGCCATCCATTTCTCATAGTTGCAACTTGTGGCACGACAAACACCGGGACTATTGATCCAATTGACGAGATTGCCGCATTCGGCCGTGCCCACGGAATCTGGGTGCATGTTGACGGTGCTTATGGGGCCACCGCAGTTCTGTCTACTTCCCATCAAAGCCAGCTGAAATGTCTAGGTGATGTAGATAGCATCTCCTGGGATGCACATAAATGGCTGTTCCAGACCTACGGCTGTGGCTTCCTTCTCATGCGAGACCAGTCTCTTTTGACGAAGAGCTTCCGCACGGGGGCAGAATATACGCAAGATGCAGAAGACGTTGACGACATACCGAACTACTGGAACATGGGCGTTGAGCTTACGAGGCCTACACGGGCGATGAAGCTATGGTTTACACTGCGCGTCCTGGGAGTGGACCAGACCAGCAGCTTGATTGATCATGGAATCAAAATGGCCGAGTTCGCCGAGCAGCAGGTTCGAGCACTTGAGCACTGGGAAATCCTGAGTCCAGCTAGTTTGGCGATTGTGACTTTCCGGTTTGCGCCGCCGGGCATGACAGACGGTGAATTGGACGAGATTAACCGCGAGATATCCGGCCAGTTACTCGCAGAGAATATAGCGGGAATGCTGACGACCAAGGTTCATGGGAAGGTGGTCTTGCGCATTTGCTCCATCAGCCCATCTCTGACCAGGGATCTTCTACAAAGAGCGATCCTGGTGATGGACGGAGTCGCCAAAAGCAAGCTTAGCAGCCGTGCTGCGGGTCGTTGAAGATTTCGACGATAATTGGTCAAGATCTATATAGTTGAATGGTGTTGGGAGGGACCAGCATTTAGTCAATGCACTTTTACGCTGACCTGACAGGTCTGCATGCATTGGTTTATTAGTCAATATTATAGATAAACTTGACCTTCTATAACTATAGCGCAATTTATGACCAAATGATAGTAAAAATCCATAGATGCACTCAGGTATAGCGGTTCCAGAGCTTCAATATCCTCATAATATTGTCTGTGAAAGGCGTTGTAATTCCTGTTGCTCTTCAGTTGGTAATCTACTTAAGAGAACCCTCCTAACTATGCTATTCTATAATATAAGACTCTCCAGTTACCTGCCTATACAAGATCCTAGATGTCGGATCCAGTTATCATATGAACTGAACTATTCCAGCCAATCAGACCCGCCCGATGGACCGAGGCACCGCAACACCAAAGGGAACTGAAGTGACGATTCCTCACTTCGTCAGTCCACAACAACAAGCATGTCCATTCTGCGGTACCTCTATCTAAAGCTCGCGGCGGCCATCATCCGCTCGCTCGCCCGGTTACCCGGCCGAATCTTGTCTTACCCGGACGTCGTACGCCACATCCCCTCGCGGGATCCCCAGCGCACCATCAAGGCGCACCTGTACCACTCAACAGACAAGGAGCAGCCTTCCAAGCCCAAGCCCGTCCTGCTCAACTTCCATGGAAGCGGATTCATGATCCCCGCCCATGGCTCCGACGACGCATACTGTCGCCAGTTAAGCCGCGAGGCAGGGTATACCGTCCTCGACGTCCAGTACCGATTAGCGCCCGAACACCCCTTCCCGGCCGCAATCGAGGACGTCCAAGATGTCGTGCGCTGGGTGCTCAATCAACCAGAGGTATTCGATCTCTCTCGCGTGTCTATCTCAGGCTTCAGCGCGGGCGCAAACCTCGCCCTCGTAGCAAGCTCCTCCCTGTTCCCACCAGGCACATTCCGCTCCGTCCTCGCCTTCTACCCCAGTGTTGCGGCCTTTATCGACCCGTATACCCTGGTGGCACCTGAGAAGGGCGGCCGTCCCATCCCAGCATTTGTGCTCCGCCTGTTCAGACAGAGTTACGTGCAGTCGCCGGATTTCAGCCTGCGGGATCCGCGCATTGCGCCGAGTCTTGCGGAGCCGAGTCGCTTTCCCAAGAATGTTCTGTTTATTACGGCGGGGTATGATACTCTCGCGCTTGAGGCTGAGAAGTTTGCGCAGAGACTCGATGAGGATCCGGAGCGGCGTGTTGTGCATGAGCGCATGGATAAGTGTGACCATGCCTGGGATAAGCTTGCCAGAGAGGGAACGCAGGGGTGGGAAATGAAGGAGAGGGCTTATCGTCTGGCTGTGGAAATGCTGGATAGCTGATGTCTCTACTATCACTGTAGAGTGGCATGATTAGGTATTTTTATGCATGGCATAGATAGCTCACCACTGGAATACAGAAATAAACGAGCCATTTCCGATTTTTTATAATAAATATATATTAAACCCCTTTGTAACTCCACTCCTTAATTATATCTGTGGCCTTGTCAGAAACAATGATCAGCATGCAGGCGCCACGAGCCTTCAGTTCACAGCCTCGTCACAGCGGCCAATCTCGTGTCGGGCTGGCTGACCAACACTCCCCCGCTACAGTCTCATCAGTCACCCCTTGGCCTTTCCTTTCCTTTCCTTTCCTTTCCTCTGTCCATAAACCAGTCTGTCGTCAAAGTCATCCGTCTCCGATGAAAAGAAGCAGCAAGACCCACGATGCGGCGTCGTGCTGAACCATCCAACCTCGCCCCCGATGAGCCGCCAACATCAATTCCAGTTGAGCAATCCATATCCTCTCCTGTCGACCTCCCCCATGAGTCTGAGCCTACTTCCAGGCACGTCTTCCACAGCTGCCCTGTCGCAGACTGCTCGCGCAAGGATGGCAACGGCTTCCGGCGCACCGATCTCTTGCGTGAGCATCTGCGCGAGTACCACCACTTAGATGTCCCCAAGCGTCGGTCCGTTCCGCGGAAAACACTATTTGGTGGTGCTTCAAGCACCACGTCCTCCAGTCCCGGTTATAACGAACACGCTCAACATGAGTCCTCCTCTATTTTCTCGCCCGGTCGCATATCTAAAGATGCGGAAGCTAATTCTCAAAATGCAACACCCGGTCCCAGTTATGATGAACACGCACAATCTATG